>JAJOOI010006904.1:0-29156 GCA_029582585.1 Solanum bukasovii
AAAAATTCCACTGATTCTTGAAGTGAATCTATCGTAAAAATACTATAAATCATGATAATTGACAACATAAAATATTTCAAAAATGTTGTATGTGGGTACTCTTATTATGCCTTAAATAACGTCAAAGAAAGTACAGGTTTGTGATAAAAAAAACTTATTCATTTATCCACGCAAACAATCGCTTCAAAAACTCGGTTATTAGCCCAAAAATATACTATTTATAAGATTGGGCCCGTGCATAGCACGGGCAACATTATCTAGTTTTGTTTATATAGTTGTCTTCTCATTTTAATGGTGTAGAAACCTTTCAACTTCTATAATTAAATAATGCAAAATTATGTTGTAACTGAAAAAACTTAGAAAAATAAAAATGAAGAGTTTTTTTTTATATTATTAATGGTAAGGATTTCCTTAATTTTAACATTGATATGTGTTTGTGAAGGTTTTAAACAAGTTAAAACGTTTTGAAATTTGTTCATAATAATGTTCTTTTATTATTGACTCTTTAATCATGAATTAAGAGGTCATAAATCATTTAATATATTTAATTAGTAGATTAGGTATAAAAATGAATTAAAAATGTAAAAAAAAAAAGAAAAAAAAAAGCTAAATAGAAATGGTGGCCTTTGAGAGGTGCCACATCAGCTTGGGCTATATTCAGCTTTTAATGAAATTATGTAACCATTTTTTCCATAATTAAGCACACTAATTATGGGGAAGTAAATATTGATCATAGGGAATGAAATGAGTATAGTTTAAAAACGCCAAAATGATAGCCTTTGGAATTCTTTATCTATAGAAAAGTATAAGTGATCATTAATTAATAGTTATTAATAATACAATTGTGTAAAAAATAGAGAAAAATGCCTAAATCTTAAGAAAATAGATAAATACATTTCCTGATCATTGAGGCATGCCACATCAGGATGAAGATCCTCCTTTATATTATATATAGATAGATTCAAATAAAAAAACATAATTAAATTTGATGAACATAAAGAGATATCACATCACTTTAATATTAACTTGTGTATACTTAACTTTAATATTGTACTATATACAGATTTAGATTTAGGGAGAGAGACATATTGAATAGAATTAGAACTTAACTTCCTAAAACTAAAATAAAATATTTGTATAAATTAAATAACATTGATATTGATAAAATAATAATAAGAAAAAACTCTTGGCTTATATCAAAAAGCTTCATAGTAATATCCTTTTCAAAGGATGGTAACATATATACGTTAAAAATAAAATCAAGAATTGATAAAATCAACTATTGGCTTACCTCTTCATATAAAAAAGCTTCATAGTAATTATCCTGTTTAAAATGATGCTAACATATATACATTAAAAATAAAAATCAAGGATGGATAAAATAAAAGGAAGAAGATGAAAGAGAAGAAAAAAAACTACATGAAACCCCCCAAAAAGGTATAAGAAGATATGAAAAAAAAATACTTACATGACACCCCGGAAAATGTCTAAGAAGGTATGAATAAATAGGGGAATGAATTGTCTAATTAATTATAGGTGATAAAGCATTACAAAAAAACTGATAATACGTGGGTTGAAGCAATGATTTAATAGGAAAAATGTGTGATAATGCACATTAATTGCACCATTATGTATTTAGCTGTTACATATTTCCTTTTTGAAGGAAGAGTTAAATGTAGGAAAGTGAATAATTGTTTTAAAAGGTTATTGAATAGAAAATGAGAGGAAAAAAATTCAAAATTTTAAATAAATAAATAAATAGTATACTGATCAATGAAGCATGCCACATCAGCGTGATTTGATTCAGCTTTATATATATATATATATGTGTGTGTGTGTGTGTGTTTGTTTTTATTTCAAATTTTGTGGTGCTGACAATACATAGATAGTTACTGAAAATTTGTGGTGTTGACATGTGTCATTTTTTCTTCTCCTTTTATATATAGATAGAGCTGTTAAAATGGGCTGGCCCAACCCTAACCGGCTAGAGAGTTAAGTGGGATGGGACGGGCAGGCCCTTTTAATTAAAGAGCCTATAAAATATAGCAGCCCAACCCAACCCAAAACGGGCCACAGGTTGGGACGGGTTGGCCCTTCAACAAAAAAATGGATAACATTGCCCTCTAAGAAAGAGTACGAACGTTGATGTCTGATGAACACAACATCAACACATACAAAAATTCATTCATGAATTACACATACTTCAGTCAATATTTACAAAACAAAAACATAATAGCCAAGATACAACATTCATAAGATTCATCCGAGCAAAAAAAATTATATGATCACTATTTTCATAAACAAGACAATAAAGGAGAAGTGGAAAATTAGGCATTAAAACAAAAGTAGAAGATGTCAAAGATTCATAGTTATAATGGAATAATAAGCTTGGCTAATAAGAAAATTTAGTGGATTAATGGCCCTAAAGTGTAAAAGATACGTAAAGAAATTAGACTTGATTTTATATTGATTATCAAAAATATTTATTGACAAAATCTTTGTTTTATTCGAAAAAATAAATAAAAGAAAAAATGACTGGTTTTCGAAAAATTGATTAAACTTATGGTTTAAGAGAAAACGAATTTTCGAAAGAACAGAGTCGCCACTTAATTTTTAGTAAAAATCAAGAAAAACACTTAAGGTTTTCAAAAGACTTAAACAGATAAGGTCAATTGAAAATAACAGGGTTCGAAGTTCAATGTACATTCCGAGAAGGTGTTAGACCCTCGGAATGCCCGCTAACTTGCGATTGACCGGCGATTTGACTTAAAATGATTTTGACTAATTTTGAAAAAAATTATTTGACATGAAAATAATTTACAACATTTGACTAACTTTGAGAAAATATTTAAAAAGAACAATTTTTTAATTTTTTTAAGAAAATTGAACCTTGATTGAAATATTCGAATTAATTTGCAAGCGATTAAAATTTTGGCAAATCTAGATTAATTAGAATTTTATTTGAATCTCTTAAAAAATAAATTAGACCCATTTAGTCAATTAAAGCATGGAAACTATCTTAAATTTCCAATAAAAAGTACAAGAGTTGATAAAAATGAAATTTTATTAAAGTATAGTTACATAAAGAATATGGTTCATCTTTTGGGGGTTTAATTAAGTTAATTAACAAATCACATAAAAAGGGTTAGAGAGTTAATACGAACAAATAAATAATGGTAATAATAAGAGAATGCCCAAATTTGGGCCCAATCTATTGGACTTTAAGCCCATTTTTACCCCAAAGACCTGTGTATACGAAAAGTGTATATCGATGTATATAGGCCATATTTTGATGCATTTTCGTGTATATCGAACTGTATACCGAGTGTATACAGTCCACTTTGACCCCTGCAACCTGCATTTAATTTTTTCTGCCCTGTATATCATGTGTACAATTGTTGTATAGCAGTGTATACTGTTGTATACAACAGTATATACAGCTCTTTTTTGAGCTTTTGGAGGCTTGCATTAGCTTCCCTTTCACCCTCGAACACCAAAGGCTGACTCGAAACGACTCAAGGATATGCAAAGAGAGAGTCCACAAGGACTCGGACAGATTTCATAGCAAGCAAAAGAAAGACAAAACCAAGTTAGCAAAGGAAAAACCAATCTTAAATAATAACAAAGAAAACATAACTTAGAAGAAAAAATCTAAGATACACACAAATGAGAGAAAGCAATTAACAATTTACTAGACTTTAGACAGAAACTCAAATTAGAAAATGACCACACAAATAGCAGATAAAAAATAAAGCCAAAACTCAATACATACGACCAAATTGAACAAAGAAAAGCTCAATAGAAGAACAAATACAAAAGGGTAGTTGATTGGCAAAGACCTAGCTAAAAATACTATATAAGTAATTAGAGGAAAAAGTGATTAACTTTGACAAGAAAGCTACTGCCTCAAGGAAATCAAAGTCAAACCTCACATTGTATCTCACTAATGCCTATTCAAATCACAGTGAATGAACCAAATACATGACACAAGAGATCTAGAAATCATGCCAATGAGATAGCTAACATTACTTAAATCGCAACTACTCGTAGCAAAGAGTCAAAACAATTAGGAAGCAAGCGGCAATTTATATCTCTTTTTCTTTTTACTGAAACATTAACTAATACAGAATCACCAAAACAATCATAAGATGAAAAAGGACAGCAACTTTGAAAGAGCAAAGGAAGTAGAAATAAACAAAATCCAAGGTCTGGAGAGAAATAGAGACAACAGACAAATAGAGAACTACAAGTATGAGGAGCCTTCGAGACATTAATCACGAAAAAGTAAATCATCAAATCGATTTCGATCGTCACATAATGAACATGATTATAATGCTTAAAGAGAGTAATACTGATATTCAGCTCATATCTAGGCACATTCGAAGAGACATGAACATTTTTCTAAACAACCAATGAAATCTTAAAGTATATGAGTATTAAGACGAGATCATAATAACATAAGAGATGGTACAAATCGAGGTACTTGGAATTCATAATAGGAATGAGTACAACAGAAGTATTCACAATAATCTAAAACAGTAGACATAATACAAGTTATTGGACTAACAAAATGACCGAATGGAAATCGCTAAGAAGAATAGTTACAACTAAATTCATTTTGCAAAAATGATCGGCAAGTTAAACTAAAGTAAATTGAGATTGGAATTTTTTTTTTACCTTTTTGAGGGCAGCGAGCTGAGGCAAGAACGAGCAGAGACCACGAGCTTCTGCCACCGAAACAAAACCTTGAGAAATCCGATGAAGGAAGCAGAAGCTAACCAGAAAACGGAGTAAGTAAAATTTGGATTTTTCAGCCTATTTCGAAACCTATTGCCTAAGTATTCATATATAATTGTATATGACTAGTAATTTTGCTCTGTTTTCCTCTCTAATGTCGGCTCTTATCCAGCTTTTTGTAAGCTATCTCCCCCTTCAATAATGAAGAGGATGCCCCTTTAAATAGAAGAAGATTGAGGCTGGTTTAAGGTGAGAAACGGGAACAAAATGGAAATTTCAAAATTCAAATTCGAATTCGAATTCCTTTCAAAGGATCAGGAATATGCTTGATTCCAAACGGATATACTCTCATTCTCAATAAATTCCAACGGAAGAATGAGGAGAACCGCTTGATTTCTGAGAGGAGTACGAACGAGGGAGAGGATTGAGACACCTGGACTGTTTCTCAGACGTTCTTGGTACAGTAAAAGATGAGGGAGAGAGAGAGGTACACATCAATTGGGTCGGGTTCGCGTCTGGGCTGCTGAAATCGCTGGACTTCAGCAAGTTTTTGCTGGGTTGCAGCGTTTCTGGTGAAGGAGAAGCATGGGGTCGGTTGGGTATTGCGTTGTATTGTTGGTGTGGGTATTGAAATGGGTTTATGTATGGAGAATGGGTTGTTTTGGTATGCTGTATGTATTTGCTGGAATGTGTATTGCTGTTGTTATTAAAGAATTGGGCTTGTTGGGCTGCTGGAAAAGTTAGAAAAGGGCCCATATTTAGTCCTTTAAGTGGGTTTAAAGGTGAGGGTAAATAAGAAGCTAGATTTGAAATTAAGACTTGGCCAAATGAATTACAAATTAGCCAACTTATTAACCATATTGAGTTTAACTTGTGAATTTGGCTTAAATTTAAATAGGACGAACTAATATAATCAACTAACGAGCTTCTTAATTTTAACGAAATAAAATAATGAACTCGATTATAAAGTAATTAATTTAAAATAGAAACTAATTGTAATCATAATTGAAATTAAACTAAATTAAAGAACATTCGACTTAAAATGTGAAATCTTTTTTGAGAAGATTTTCAAATATTGATAAAATATACTAATTACATACATAATTATGTAAAATATATATATTATTTAAAAATTATAAAAATGATAAAATTAATTAAAAAAAAGAACTTGAAAAAATATTTTGAATTTTATAAAGTCAATTATTTCGAATCGTTTGGAGTTTAAGAAACTCGATGATTAATATATATTGTAGAGGTCCAAAATTGGTTGTCAACAACTATCCCTCGTTTGACTTGGATTGATGAAAGAAATCTAAGGCAAATGAAATTGACAAATCCAATTTTGACCGACCACATCCTCATCCTTTAGAAAAGAGTTTTTCGTACAGACTTTAGGAATTATGGCCGAACCTCGAAAATGGGTTTCCTACATATCTCAGACTATATGAGAATTCAGGCCATTTGTAGTTCGATACACTTGATTTGACGCACGATTTTGAAAGTATTCAACGTCATCCCGATATCGAATATTGAAGACACTGAAATGCTCGGGAATAGGTTTTAAGAGAGAATGTTGGAATACAACTGAGTTTTCGACACTGATCCCTCTTACATATCCCTCAACTTAGGGAATCAGGCTGCTTGTAGTTCGACTCGATCGGTTGAAAAGGAAATCTATTATGCTAAGATAACCTTCGGTTGGGAAGAGTGACAAAATAAGTCGAGTATGAAAAAGAGGCTTGCAACCTCTTAGTCATGAATGCGGTGCACTTCACACCCATAATTAAGAACTTACACGGACATAATTTCCAAAGCTCTTGTGTATTGCCACTCGGATTAGAAATTTGCTTCCGATGAAAACAAAAGTTTTTCAGATGCGAAACTGAAACCGATAAACCCAAAGAAAAATCCATATGCCTTTTGATAGGGGTGTGGTTTGATTGTGGTGGAAGTCATTCCTCAGCTCGCGTCTGAAGAGTTTGATACTCCTCTTCAGACTATGTCTCAGTTCGCTGCTAAGAAAAAGTTTCACATTGTGTTGTATCCCTTTTGATGTCATCCGCACCTGTGGTTTGTTTGAGAATTCATCCTCTCGGATGCTCTTGACAAAGAATTAGATAAAATTCATTAGCATAAAAATGTAATTCAAATAGAGAGATAGCGTCTTCTACCATGTCGACACTTAGTCGCTCTCCTTGAACATTTAACGTCAATTCTTTCATCTTGACGCTAGGCCAATAAAACTTGTATCTCATATTTGCAATATAATTCTTCAAATATACTCCTCCTTTGATATTGAAATAATAAAATATAGACTGATGTAATATGTTGATGACTCTCTTGATGACGTTCTTGCAAATAAAAATAATGATTATTATTCTTCATTGGTAAGATGACAATAATCCATTGGTAGGATAATGCCGATCCATTGATAGGATAATGCTGCTACATGATAGGATGACGATGATGATAAGATGATGTTGTTGCATCAATAAGATGATGATGATGCTCCATTGATAAGATAATGATGTTGATGCTCCATCGATAGGATGATGATGTTGATGTTCCATTGATAGGATGATGAATCTCCATTGATAGGATGATGATAATGATGTTACTCCATTGATAGGATGATTAACAATGATCCACTGATAGGATAATATTTATGAAGATTCATTGGTAGGACGATGATAATAAAGATCCGTCGGGAGGATGATGAAGATCCGTCGGTAGGACAATGTTGATCCATTGGTAGGATAATGATGTTGATTCATTGGTAGGATAATGATGATGATCCATTGGTAGGATAATGATAATGAAGCTCCATTGATAGGATAATGCTTATCCATTGGTAGGATAATGATAATGAATATCCGTCGGTAGGATGATGTTGATCCATTGGTAGGATAATATTGATGAAGGTCCGTCGGTAGGATGATAATATTCCATTGATAAAATAACGATGATGTCCCTCTGGGTGATGGTATTATCTTATTTGATAATACTCTAGGAATGTCCATCCGGGTGGTAGAGACGATGTCCCACTGGGTAGTTCACATTACCACGTCTAATATCAACGAGATTTGTGAATAGTCTTCAAACGTTCTTAATGCTGAAAAGTGTAATCTCATGTCATCGAATATGCTTATATATGTTGAGAGTGATGCTTTCACTTTATCCTATTTTGAACACTTTATTTTCGTTGTGACTTATGCTTTGCTAGGAATTTAAACGAGATGTTGTTGCTCGTATTCTAAACTCTTTCTTTTCTTCTGAAAAACTTAAATGACTTTCTTGCATCCACAGAAAAGTTGTCAATTTTGGAGAGCTCCTCGCCCTTTTGATTTCTCCATATTCGTTTAATGGAGAAATATGATGAACTTGAGGCAATCTTATTGACCTGCATCCACAGAAAAATTGTATTTTTTTTAGAACAAACTGATTTGTGTTGACTTCTTCAATCGCTTGCTCTTTGTCTTGCTATCTTCAGTTGATCGCTTTGATCTCTTGTTTCTCGATAGACAAGACAAAACTTTTTATACAAAAATATTTGAAACATATAGATAAAATCTTTAAGAAAAAGATTTTCAAAAAGTTGTAATTGAAAAATGTCACTGCCAAGTGTCATGTCACGTCAAACTTAAATGAACATCCTTGGTTAGAAACTTTGGTGTGTACGATAGCTTGTTCTAGAGAATTCAAAAATCCTAGCTTAGGAAATTTCTGACATGGTCCACCTGAAATCTACTATAATCGAGAAATTTTGTAGTTGATTCTGAAATTCAAAAGTGTCGGAGATTGCTACAGTTGACTATGAACTTTAACGATGCCAGAGATCATTTGAAGTTAGCTTTAAACTTCTACATACTTCTCGTTATGCTTGAAGGAATTTTTGAGTCCATCCTCAAGAATTTCTGTCCCAGTTAGTTGTCTTGGGGTATCTCGAACTGTTGATATATGACTTGTAGAATTTTTGAGACCCTCTCAAAAATTCTGTTCCAGTTACAACTCGCAATGTATCTTCAATCTTGACTTGTCGGAGAAAATATCTTCCCCTTTAGAATTTTTGAATCCCTCTAAAAAATTCTGTCATAGTTTCTATTGTAAAGAAAGATAGAAATCTCATGTGAGATATGACCGAGCCGTCGTGGCGCCTACGTATCCCGTTGATGCAGGAATCAGACCAAACGTAGTTCTCCCTCTCGAGAGTTAATAAGAAATTTTAATAAGTAAACGACCGAGGCCAACACAAGCTGCCTACATATCTCATTTTCAAGAATTCAGGTCGAACGTAGTTCAAGTACAAAAGAAAACATTAAAAAGGGATAAACGGGTGACCGATGCCGACATAGGCCGCCTACGTATCTCATTCTTGAGAATTCAGGTCAGACGTAGTTCATTACAAAGGGATAAATTCTAAGCATAAAGGATTACAAACAAACAAAGGCAGTTACAAAGAAAAGGTAGAAATCGAGTCTTCAAACATGTTATCTTTTGACAATATTTAAGTAGATCGATGACTTGTGAGATCCAATGTTCATGCTCAACCATGCGATGTCATTAAACAAATGCATTGATGTATTCTCCAAGCAAACTGATGAGTTCTCTTTCCTGTGTTTTTGTCAAATAGGCACCAATTTTGATTTCTTTAATGCGTTCATCATTTTTCTGATTCCCTATTCTGATATCTTCTGAATATGGCTTATCGTGACTTTCGAACTGTCTGAACTCCTCAACCAGGTGTTTGGGTAACATGACTTTCTCATTGTAGTCCTCAAATTCATCTGCATCTACCCCATTTTGTTCATTCAGCTTGTGACATGACATGATATTGACAGATTTGAAAATATTTTCACTGAAATCATAGACAGATACTGTTAGATAGCAAATATAAAGCAAGTAAAAATAAATTTTCGCAATAAAGAAAATTTTCATTTGAAATAAGAAAATAAGAACTTTGGCTATAACGATTGTTGACACCCAATTTTGACCCTCCACAATATAAATTAATCATCGAGCTTCTTCAATTACAAACGATTTAAAGTTATTAGTTCTATAAAAATTTCAAAAAAAATTAAAATAAAATAAATATAGTTGGCAAGTCATTTTAAATAGTTTCGTCACCTTGTAAATGATATATATGTTTTATATAATTATGTGTACAATTAATGTATTTTATGAACATTCAAAAATCCTCTCAAAGAGATTTATTTTTATTTTTATTTTATTAGTGATGGTTGTAATTTTGAATTAATGAGTCTTATGAAATTCAAAATACTTGCAAGTTATTTTTAAAAGATTTTGTCTTTTGTAATAATTTTAAATAATGAATACGTATATTTCTACAATCACATTATTTTAGAAATATTTAAAAATCATCAAAAAAA
Organism: Solanum bukasovii; assembly: GCA_029582585.1. Taxonomy (NCBI): domain Eukaryota; kingdom Viridiplantae; phylum Streptophyta; class Magnoliopsida; order Solanales; family Solanaceae; genus Solanum; species Solanum bukasovii. Next base: position 10,125 of record JAJOOI010006904.1, read on the forward strand.
AAAAAGATTTTACAATTTTTAGTTAAATATTTTATTAGTTTAGTTTGGTTAAATTATGGTCATAATTTTGAGTAATTAATTTATAATTAAGTTAATTATTTTTCGTTAAGATTAAGGAGCTCGTTAATTAATTGATATTAATTCGTCTGATTTAAGTTTTAATCAAATCTAGACTCAATTTGGCTAATTCTTTAAAGTTCATGGACCTTGTCCTTCACCCATCTTATAAATTTTTCTTGATAAGACTAGATTTGAGCCATTTTTTAGCCCAACACTCTCCAACCTAGCAGCCCAAAACTCAACCCCACTCTTAATTCCCAAGCCCATTCCCATTTCTAATTCCCTAAAGATCCAACCCAAAAACCCATCAGCTCATATGTACAATACCCATTCCACACAATACATACAATATATCCAGACAACAATTCAAAGCGCCAAACAGCAATCAACAGCTGCGACCCCACTGCCCATACCGTCTTCTTCACGCAGAAATCCTGGCAAATCCGAAAATCCAGCAATAAATCCAGGCGCGACAGTGTCCGCCCATAAGCATGTCATCCTCACATCCAATCGTCTCTTTTTTCCCCTTTTCGCAGTGTCACAGGCTGCACAACGTCTTTCATTGTTGACCTTGGAAAAGAGGAAAGAAAATTCAAATTTCCTCTTGGAAAAAATCCAACGAATTTCCCCCTAAATTTTCCCTATAAATAGTTCTTCATGCTCAACTGATGAAGGGGAGAAAATTTTTCTGGAACAATTGACTTTTACGCTTGAGAAATTTTGAATGCATTTTTCGTTCTAGGTTCTAAAAGGGTCTTCGGCTAAATTGGTTTGGATATTTTGATTTTATTGCTCGAGGTTTGAAGTCGGTGTTGAGGTTGTTCTTAGGCTCGTATTGGTCTCAGTTCCCTGCCCGGAAAGAGGTAAATCCTTTCTTGGCTTCATTTAAATCTAGTTCTTCTATGTTATTCTGTTTATGATGTGTTATTGGTTGTGTCTTGTGTTCTGTTTATGCGTTAACTTTGTTTTTGGTCTCTATATGATTAGGATTCGGTTAATGAGTTTTAGCTAGTAACATCCTTTCTTTCTATATGAGTATTATTTGTGTATAAATTCTGTTTGGATTTGGTTTAGTGTTATTTCCGAGCATGTTCGATCTCTTCATGCTTGACCATGAATTCTCCACGGTGCAATTTTTTTTATGTTGTATTATCTCATTTTCGGCTTTAGTTGAATGCGAAAAGGATCTTTCTAGTCGTCTGTGGTAAATGTTCTTATCTAAGGTATTTTGTTGTGTTCGGGTAAGATAATCATCTCATGGTATAGTTTCCGCTTATCTAAAGAGTGTGAGATTCTTTTCCTTTGTATTGTATCCTTACTTGTTCCATCTCGCCTCTTATGAGCTAGTAATATTTGCTTTAATTTCTCTATGGCTTACTATTTTGAATATTTATATCCTGCGTAGGTGTCAGTTTTCATGTTTGTTATTTGTAGCTTTTCTTGAGTGGTTACACTTTGTTTTCCTTCTCTTTTCTTTACTAAATGAATAGTTAGGACCAGCAATAAGCTGCTGCCCAGAATGTCAGCATTTGGAAATTATATTTTGTTCCTAACTCGAGTCATCCCTGCTCATTTCTTATTGCGCATACCATTTACATGCTTATTTGCGGCTTGGTTTCATAGTAACTACTGCATCTGTTTGCCCTAGTATGTATATATATATATATATATATATATATACGTCAATCGGTTAAATAGGAGCTTTCTTGTGTTCTGTTTAAGACTCTGTCCTAAGATTTGCCTGGAGTATAAGTTTATTGGTGTTAATATTTCAAATATACTATGCTAACCTCTTTTAGTATAATATGAGTGTTGACACCTAATTTTGACCCTCCGCGATAAGAATTAATTTGTGAGCTTCTTAAATTCCGAACGATTTGAAATAATTGACCTTATAAAATTCAAAATATTTTCAAGTTAGTTTTATGTGATTTTTGTCACTTTTTGGAACTTTTAAATAATAGATATTATATTATTAATTAGCATATTTTATAAATATTTGAAAATCATCTCAAAAAGATTTTGTTTTAATTAAATATTTGGTTAATTAGTTTAGTGATGTCGTCACTTTTGGAATTCTTAAATAATATATATATATATATATTTTTTTTTTATTAATTAGCATATTTTATAAATATTTGAAAATCATCTCAAAAAGATTTTATTTTAATTAAATATTTGGTTAATTAGTTTAGTTATATAATAGTTTATATTTTTAAATCATTCGGTTTATCATTAAGTTAATTATTTCATTTCATTAAGTTTAAGAAGCTCCTTAATTAATCTTAGATTTTAGCCGAATTTGCAAATTAAATTCAATTCGGCTATATTGTGAATTCTATGGCTATAATTGCAATTCATTTAGCCATTTTATATTTGCAAATCTAACCCTTTCTATTACAAACTTTTACTACCATTTTGCCCCACCCTTAAACCCATTTGAAACCAAATTTTGGGCCAAAATTCCTCCCAGACCAGCCCAATACAATTTCCAGCATACATGTACAACAGACCCAACAGCCCAACCCACTTCCTTTTCCCACAATACCATGCAATACATGACCCAACATTACACACATACAACAAAAAACTAATTACCCCTGGCCCACTTATACTTCCAATTCAATACAACAACAATACCAACATTACGTATAGCAGCTATTCAAAAAAGAAAAGAAAAAGAGAGACCCACCAGTTGTACACCAACAATACATACCATACGCGTCTTTCTCTTCTCCTTTCTCCACGCGAAATAACCCAGTACTGTTCCAGGATTCCAGCAGTCCGTTTCCAGCCATCAAGCACGTGTTTTCGTCCTTGCCAACGTGAGATCGCTCCATGTGGCATCTCAAGGACATTAGAGTCGATTTGAGGCGTCGATTCGCCCATTCCTCTTTCGGAATTGGGCGAAATTGCAAGAAAAAGTATGTTTGCCTTTATTGGTGAAAGGAATTTGAAGTTTTGAATTTTGAATTTGGCCTTTGAATCAGAATTTTATCCCTTTCCCCCCCAAAAATTCGAACCCTAATTCTCCACTATAAATACCTTGTTCTTCTACAAGTTGTGGGGATTTATTTTTTTTGGGACAAGGGAGTTGAAAAATTGGAAAAGGAATTACATAGATTAACCTCCTCAAAGCTATAAAAATCGCCCAGAAGACATACTTTAGGGAGATACTTTTCTTCTCTTTCCGGTTGGTCGTGGGTCGCAAAGTCCGGTCGGAATTTGCGAGGTTGTGTTTCGGTGTGAAAGCTCGTGGTCTCAAACTCGTTGTCCCAGCTCGTTGCACCGAAGAAGGTAAACTTATTTGGGATTTCAACTCTTTTATGTGATACTTTGTTCGTGTGAATCGTCTATTTTCCCCCTTTTCTCGGATTCCTTTGTTCTCTTTGGTTCGATGTTCATGTGTGCTAGCCGAACTTTTTGATTTGGAGTCAGTTCTTAATAATTCGAAGCAAAGTGTGTTTTAATTATCCCGCTCTTTAGTATGTTCGGTTGGGAAATAATATTTCGTCTTCGAGTGTTGGGATTCATATGAAGGTAGAACCTTAAAAGTTGAATGATGCGAGGGTCACATGTTGTCTACTTATTTATTTCGCATAAGGATCGAGGATTGTATTAGTTTTCTTATCATTGTCTCATCTTGTTCAATTCCAACGTATGCTGAAAATGATAGGTAGTTATCATATTTACATAATTGATTTGGGTCTAGATATTTATATAGTAACATAAATCTGGGCGTATATATATTTATATTTTCGAAAATGATTTTATTTCAGCTTAAGATTGTTTATTGATAATTAATGTTCTCCTTTCATTTTAGTCGGTATTACTGCCTAGTTGCAGCTATTAAGTTCCTTATTGTTGAAGGCAGTGGTTTGAATGTTGGCTTTGTCCCCTCTCTAGTATATATATATATATACACACACACATATATATATACATATACATAGATACATATATACATACATATATACATATACATATATACATATATATATATAATATATATATATATATCATTGTTTTTCCCTTCTATATAACTAGTGAATTTGCTTCTGTTTCATATTGTTGAATTATACATTAATCATTTCTCTTTACTATGCTACATGTGAATGCCGTTGGAGGCTTTTGGGCTCCCTATCCTTACATTTCGCGAGTTGGGCCTTACGGGCCCTATTCTATATTTTTCGATCGAGTCAACCTCATTTCCGAGTGAGAGAAAGTGATGAACAGGTGGAAAGTAGTACCGGTGGCTGGAAATTGAGTTTTCAAATTCCGGAAACTTGAAAACAAGCTGAAATACAGCTTGTATACACTGGTATACATGGTGAAAGTGGTGATATACAGGGAAAAAACGTGAAAATACAGGTGTAAATGCGGAAATACATAGCTAAAATAAAATTACAGGTCCGGGAGTCCGAGAATTGGAGGTATACATGGTGTATACCTCAGATATACACTTGGTGTATATTATGATCATGAAGAGGGATAAAGGGCCAAAGGCCCAATGAATTGTTATTTTTTAATTTTTTTAATTTTTTAATTTTTTTGCAAGTTTGGGAATTTGGGCAAAGCCCAAATTCAATATATGCCTCTTAAGTTATTTGTTTATCTATTTGTTGATTGACTAACGTTTTGTTTATTTTTATGGTTGAATTTAATTAAGTTTCCGAAAATAGCTATTTCTCCCTTTTTATATATATCTCTCTCTCTCTATATATATATATACATATATATATATATCCGAATTAAACTATTTCATACTTAGCTCTGTTTTTCTTATTAGTCTCGTCGCTTGAAATTACTTTCCTTTAGGATTAACCCTCTTTAGTTTATTTCCCTTTAAAAAATAAAAATAAAATAAGTAATAATAATAATAATAAATAATACTAGATTTTTTATATATTATGTTTCATGCTTAGTTTCATTTTTATTAGTCCCGCCAACACTTGAGGTTTTCCCTTTAAAAGTTTTCTTTTAGTTACTACCCTTGATAAAAATAATAATAGTAATAAATAAATATGTTAAAGTAAATAAGTTCTTTTAACTAGTTAAAACTTCAAAAAGTTAGTTTAAATAAATGAGTTTTTTTTTTACTTGGTTAAAATCTCAATAAAATTAGTTAAAATAAATGAATTCTTTTACTTAGTTAAAATTTCAAAATTAGTCAAAAGCATTTTGGTCAAATCGTCGGTCAACCGCGAGTTAGCGGGCATTCCGAGGGCCTAACACCTTCTCGGAATGTACATTTGAACTCGAACCCTTTTACAATTGATTTTATCTGTTTAAGTCTTTTGAAAAATCTTGTATTTTTTACTAAAAATCAAGTGGCGACTCTGTTTTTTTTGGAAATTCGATTTCTCTTAAACTATAAGTTTAATCAATTTTTCAAAACTCAGTCATCTTCCTTTTACTTATATGTTTAAATAAAACAATGAGTTGTCGTGGCTCTATTACATCGTGTTGGGTCTCTTAGTTTGTTCACTTTTAAATTAAGAGAGCAAGTTTGTGTTTGTCGATGGTTTTGACATATAAACAAGACTATACCGACTTATGTTGAGTGGTTGTTTGAGTTCATTTGTTTTCTCTTGGATATGATATGCCTAATTACCATTTGTTGTTGTTGTCATAGTTAGATACTACCTTGTATTGATGGATTTTTTTTTTTAATGCACTATGAAAGTACTGGGTAGGTTATATATATATTAAACCTCATAAATTGCTGCCTTCATGTATTTGGGTTGTGAGACAATATAAATGATTATTTCCTCCAACCCTTTTTGCCAGAATATAGTTGTATGTTGCCATAATATTTTAGTTTACTGTTGATCTTGCTTTGCTTCACTTAGTTGATGTTATATCTTTCTACTTAGTTAAGAAGCTCATTTAATTAGTTGGCTTGTCTTAATCTTAATTGACTGCTGCAAGTATCTCGTTTCTTTGGATATAAGCCCTTCGTCTTTTGTTTAGAAGTGCTTTTATTTTGCAATTATGTTCGTATCTCCTAAAGTGATTTATGTGTTTACTTCTATCTTGAATTGATTAATTGATTTGTCTTTTTGTTGGAATTTTATCTCAATTCTAATTCTTGGTTATCTTTTTGTTGCACAAAATCTGCCCAAGTCCTCACGGACTCAATCTTTGCATTTCGGATGGGCCATAAAGGCCCAAAATTCTTTTATCGAGTCATCCAACCTTGAGAAATTGAAGAACAAATCTTTGGAGTTGACGTACAGGTCCCGGAACGCAGAAAAAAGGGATGTATACATCAGATATACACTGATATACATCAGATATATACAAAAACGGGATTAGATTAAAGCCCAAAAAAATTCAGCGAAATTGGCCCAAAAGGAGGTCCAAATTCATTTCTCCCTTACTCTTTAATTATTTAATTGTGATTATTTATTGTTCGTTGTTTAAATCTAACTTTAGAATTTTTAATTAACTTAATTAGATTTCCCCAAAAGACGAGTTATTTTCTGTGTTGGTTTGCTTTGAATACTTTTTCTTTGTGTTGAGGTCATTTATTTTATTAATTAAATATTGGTCAAATTTTACATTCTCAATTAAGTTAAATCATTTGTTCTTGAAAAAATGTGTTATCTAACGCTTCTTCACACATTTTTTCTCATTCTAAAATTATTCAAGTTAAGTATATTTCTTCAATAAACTATAAAAAATGGCTTTCTTTTACTTTTAACACTTTTTCTCAAAAAGTTGGTCAAAACTTTGTTTTTATTCTTCAATTAATTTAAAGTGATGTTCATGCTTAAATTAACCAATTTGGTTTAAATTATTATTAAAATAGTTCATCAAATAAATTTTAATCAATCTAATTTTATTAATATTCTAACCTTGTATGTCGAGTCAAATGTTACAATTTGGATCCCTTCCTCCAAAAAAATAAAAATGAAATAAAATGCGTCATTTATTTAATTATTTTCTTAATCAAATATATTATAAGTTATTATTTTTTATGTTAAATTATTTTTTTTTATTTTTTTTCTAAAAATAGTCAAATATATTTTAGTCAAGTCGCAGGTCAACCGCATGTTAGCGGGCACTCCGAATGCTTAAACCCTTCTCGAAGTGTAAATTGAACCCCGAACCCTTTTTTGGTATTTTCAAATGATTTTTTCTGTTCAAATCATTGAAAATTATAAGTTTTCTTAATTTTTTTAAAAAATTAAGTGGCGACTCTTTTCTAAGTATTTTTCTCAAATTGTTTTATACTTAGGACATTTCAAAAAGTGATTTTCTAAAGGTTAGGAAAATTACGGCACAACAACGATAAATCATTTTGCCTTTTCCAAAATATTAAGAGGGAGATTTGAAATCTTGAAAACATAGTTTGAAGGGGCTCTTTGGGTGATAGCTACCCAAAGAATAAAAACATCCATACCTTTACTAAGAAACTCCAAGAAATTTGGGGAAAAAGCTTGAAAATCCACAAACCCTAGCTTCAATGGCTCCTTTCTTCTTTTTTGTGTCTAGAGAGAGAAATATTGAGAGAAGAGGAAGCTTATTTGATTTCAATTGGGTGTTTGTGTATAATGACTTAGTCCCGCGAAATTTGACTTAAAAACAACTTATATTCTTCCCCTAAAAATACCCAAAACAACCCCACTTTAATTGGACTAAAAGGGAAATGACCCAACTAACCCTCATTTAACTCACCTCGTCGGGTACTACGGACCACTTTCACGAGCCGTGGTGTGGACCACGACCCGTGGTCCTGCCCATGAAGGTGAGGCAGTGGCCATGTTTTTGGAGCACAAGGCTCATTTGTCCAAGGCATCCTCACGAGCCGTGAAGTGGACCACGACTTGTGGTCCTGCTTGTGAGGGGTGATGCAGTAGCTAGGCTACCTCATGCCCCCAAGACCCCATGCCCAAGTATCATTCACGAAGGGCTCCACGAGCCGTGGTCAAGACCATGAGCCGTGGTCAAGACCATGAGTCGTGGTCCCTTCCGTGAAGTTGAGGCAGTAGCTAAGGTTTTGGGTGGCCACTTTTCCAAAGCTAAGGGAACTTCAGGACCACCTCCACGAGTCGTGGAATGGACCACGATCAGTGGTCCCTCTCGTGAAGGTGGGGCAGTGTGCTCCTAGCTATGGGAAGCCTTGGCCTTTAGCCTTGGCTTGGCCCATTCGCTTTGGCACTTGTCCCTTGCTCTTGACTCAAATAACCTTATTTCAACCTTAAATGACTTATTAAAATTCGGGGAGTCATTTTACGACTTTTAACCTTACGTTTAGGCTCTAGTTTAACATATCATTTTTTGAGGTGTTACATTATCTCCCCCTTGGGAACATTCGTCCTTGAATGACGATTTAGATACCTTGCAGAAATAAAGACTCACGACTAGCAGCCCATCATGCATGTAACATAACAAAATGCGCAATTCGTAGAAGGAAACATCAACTCCATTTCAAGACATAATCAATGCAATCACAAAGAAGTAGGAACTACATCCACAATCCATTATGCACAAAACTCATCATTTCACATAATCATAGGAGGAACTACCTTCTCCAACTCAAAGCAAGCTCAACACAACAATATGGAGCCAATATGCCATTTCATCAAAAGCATAACTAAGCATGTTCATCATATCATCTCATGAAGTCAAATATGCAATCATCATACTATAATGCAATTCAACATGAGGAACATATAAATCATGAAAACTAAATCTATGCTAAATATGAATTCTCACAAGAACATTCATATCATAAGGAAATCATAAAGAACAGTTATAGCACATATGACTTCCAAAAACACCAACTCAAGAAAACTACTTACCTCAAGTTTGGATAGGAGTAGAAGGAAAAAGATAAGGATAACGGGACTTTATATCGGCCTCGGCCTCCCATATACCACCCTCAACTAAGTGAATCCTCCATAAAACCTTAACGGAAGCTACTTCTTTATTTCTTAACCTCTTGACTTGCCGGTCTAAGATCTCTACCGGAATCTCTTCATATGAAAAACTCTCATCAACTCCCAAATCTTCTAAAGGCATGATGGATACCGGATCACCAATGCATATCTTAAGCATAGACACATGAAATACCAGGTGAACCGGAGCCAACTCATTCTACAAGTCTAACTCATAGGCAACTTTCCCAATACGCTTCAAAACTTGATAAAGGCCTACATACCGGGGACTAGGTTTCCCCTTCTTGCCAAACCTCATCACACCTTTCATAGGTGAGATTTTCAAATAGACCCAATCACCAACCTCAAATTCTAGATCCCTTTTTCTATTGTCGGCATAAGACTTTTTCCGACTTTGGGCCGTCTTCAACCTCTCTAATGAGTCGAACTTTTTCAATGGCCTCATAAACTAATTCGGGACCAATTAGAGCAATTTCACCTACTTCAAACCAATCAATCAGAGATCTACATCTCCTACCATATAGGTCTTCAAACTGAGCCATGACAATGCTTGAGTAGCAACTATTGTTGTAGGCAAACTCAATCAATTGGAGATGGTCATCCCATCTACCCTTGAAATCTATCACACATGCCCTGAACATGTCCTCTAAGGTTTGAATGGTGTGTTCCGCTTGACCATCCGTTTAAGGGTGGAAAGCGGTACTAAGCTTAACATTAGTACCAAGCCCTTTTTGGAATGCCTTTCAAAAGTGTGAAGTAAATTGAGTACCCCGATCCGAAATGATAGATAACGGAACCCCATGCAACTTCACTATCTCATTGATGTACAACTTGGCATAGTCCTCCGCCGAAAATGAAGTCTTGACGGGAATAAAGTGGGCGAACTTTGTCATTCTATCAACAATTACCCAAATAGAATTATGTTGCCTTCGAGTACGAGGCAAACCCACAATAAAATACATATTCACATCCTCCCACTTTCAAGTGGGGATATCTATATTTTGGGACAACCCTCCGGGCCTTTGATGCTCGGCCTTAACTTATTGGCAATTCGGACACTTGGCTACAAAATCCGTTATATCCTTCTTCATACCATTCCATCAATAGACTTCCCGTAGGTCATGGTACATCTTGGTGGCTCCCGGATAAATGAATACCGCGAACCATGAGCCTCTTCTAAAATTTGCTCTCTTAATCCATCAACATCCAGAACACATAATCTACCTTGGTACCTAAGCACTCAATCTCCCCCTTGGGAGAAAGCCTCAACAGACTTGTGGAGTACCAATTTTTTCAACTCCATCAAGATAGGATAAAAATGTTGCTTAGACTTTACATCTATAACAAAAGATGATTCGGAACTATGATGGACCATAACACCACCCTTAGTGGAATCCACTAGTTGGACACCTAACCGGGCCAACCTATGCACATCATGAACCAATTCCATCTTCTCATCTACTACATGAGCCACACTACCCATGGACATTCGACTTAGGGCATCCACAACTACATTGGCTTTGACGGGGTGGTAAAGGACATTCATGTCATAATCCTTTAAAAGCTCTAACCACCTTCTTTGTCGGAGATTCAAGTCCTTTTGGGTAAACACATATTGAAGACTCATACGACTTCAGAATAGAGAGGTATTCGCATTTTTGTGGGACTGCGCAAGCAGGCACATGAGGTGGGGCCTTAGGTCGGTGGAACTTTATATACATCTTCTTATTCGACCTTTTCTTCATTTTTTAGCTAAGAACTTGAAAAATTAGAGAAACCCATTCTAGGATAAACTAAAGTATAGATTTTCTAGACTTAAGTCCTTAACGAAAGTTGTTCTACGCGTTGGGCTCATCATCGCGGTATAATTTATTTTATCGATTTCGTAGCATATCACCCTTTAGTGTTGGGACAGCAAGGGTTTGGACATATTTGAAGGTTTTTAGGCGTATTACGAACTTAAGATCGAGGTAAGACTCTTCTTTCATCGACTCTAGCTTTTGTAAGCAGCAAATAGCAATTTGCGACGGAAATACATACCTTTTATTGGTTTGTCATGGTATCTTCTATTTTTGTGTATTGATTATGGTCCTTGTTGTAGTATGAAGGGGGTTATGAGTAAAAGTCGTTAGGCCACGTGAATTCAACAAAAGAAGGTGTGTTAAGGCTAATCCCTACTTATGACATGTTTCCTTAAAGCTTATGAGCAATGTAATTGGGTTGTTATCCTTGATATACTTGTAGTCGTTATTGTTGATTATTGGCTGCTCGAATTGATATAATCCTCTCATGTCGGGATTCTTATTCAGTTAGTAGAGTCCCTATGTTGGACATGACTTAGAGGCTATTTGTACATGTTACTTATAACTAGAAGGCTCGCTTTTAGCGATTGGATTGTTATTGTTTCCCTTGGGGCTATTGTGGTTAACTGCAGGAATGTGATCTATGCCTAGAAGGGCTATGTTCTGCCTACGGGAATATATGGATGCCTAAAAGGGCTATGAGTTGCCTATGGGGATATATTGATGCCTAGAAGGGCTATGAGTTGCCTACAAGGCTATATTGACGCCTAAGAAGGCTATGTGCTTCCTACATGGCTATGTTATTTCCTAAGAGGGCTATGAGTTGTCTATAAGCTGTATTGATGCATAAGAGAGCTCTGTGCTGCCTACGGGGTTATATTAATGCCTAAGAGGTCTATGTGACTGCCTACGGGGCTAGGGGACTACCGATAGAGGTATATAGACTAATTGGCACCTTTCGGGCATATAGGGGCTTGAGTAGATGGTCTTGTCTGTTGTTTGTACCTACCGAGCTTATGGGGGCTTGGTTAGGTTGTTGTTTTATTATTTTTGATAAGTTTAGATTTAGGAGCAGGTCAGTACAATTATCTTATCCTTGATTTATTTATCGAATTATTCCAGTATATTAGGATATCTGTTCATAGTCTATTGCCTTTCATACTCTGTACATTATTTTGTACTGACTCCCCATTGCCTGGGGGCACTGCATTCATGCATGCAGGTCCCGACAGACGATCGAGTAGACCTCTTCAGCAGCAGTATTCATGTTTTTATCATAGTTTATATTCGTATCATATCGGGAAAATAACATTAACCGACATAGACCATGTGAGCTACATGGAATCCGGTGTCTTACTCCACACCAAAAAAAGATGTCCTACTTGCCTAGGGTAGAACTTACATAATAGCTTTTAGATTGATCCACTAGCAAAAGACCTATGTGGGCACATAGTTATGGGATAAGAAGATTCTACTAGAAACCCGGACTATGTAATGTAAAAGGTTTCCATCTTATGAGATAACTTACATTGGGAAGCCGAACTTTCTAATGTAAAAGCTTCAATCTCATTTTCATATCCACTCGGTGCTAAGCCTAATTCCCTTTAGTCATATTAAGTTTTTACTTAAATTCATGTTCATGAGAGAATGCACTAGGCACTCAAACCAACTTACATCATAATAGCTCATAGATTCATTAGGTGAGGATGTCTTTTCAACCTTAGAATCATCAACATGTGAGTAAACCTTTCACATCACATTCATAGTGTGTTCATAAGAATGGTCTTTCAATCAACACAACAAGCTTATCATAAACATACATACATACTTCAAGCATAATCAAGTGTAAGGGTATAGGGAAGAAGGATCTTGCATCAATACCACAATTACATAATAGTCAGAGGATCATCACTATCTAAGTAAATCACAAGTTCATATACAATCCTCATAAACATGTATAAACCCTAACAAGTTACCCTTCAAGGCTATGAATCAATATCAACCCTAACTTATAAAATTACCATATTATATAGAGGGATATCATAATTCAACAACTTAATCAATGTAAACATAATCAATTGTCAAGCTCCCATCATCAATCAAGTCATACCATAGTTTACAATTTATGAAGAAGGGGAAATCATGGGTCCAAGAGAGATTTTCATCATAATTCAACAATAATCCAACATTCCAATCATAAATCATCATAATAAACCATAATTAAACAATGGAAAATGTTTTGGAAGAAGACCCATGATAATAGATTGAAAACCCTATATTTGGGGGATGTGAAATCTTGAAAACATATTTTGAAGGGGCTCTTTGGGTGATAGCTACCCAATGATGAAAAGTATCCATACATTGACTAAGAAACTCCAAGAAATTTGGGGAAGAACATTGAAAATCCACAAACCCTAGCTTCAATGGCTCCTTTCTTCTTCTTTGGGTCTAGAGAGAAAAATATTGAGAAAAGAGGAAGTTTTTTTTATTTCAATTGGGTGTTTGTGAACAATGACTTAGTCTTGTGAAATTTGACTTAAAAACAACTTATATACTTCCCCTAAAAATACCCAAAACAACCCCACTTTAATTGGACTAAAAGGGAAATGACCCAACTAACCCTCATTTAACTCACTTCGCCAGGGGCCACGGGCCACCTTCACGAGCCGTGGTGTGGACCACGATCCGTGGTCCTGCCCGTGAAGGTGAGACAATGGCCATGTTTATGGAGCACAAGGCTCATTTGTCCAAGGCATCCTCACGAGCCCCTTCACGAGCCATGAAGTGGACCACGACCCGTGGTCCTGCTCGTGAGGGGAGAGGCAGTATCTAGCCTACCTCATACCCCCATGCCTAAGTCTCATTCACGAAGGGCTCCACGAGTCGTGGTCAAGACCACAAGTTGTGGTCCCTTCCGTGAAGTTGAGGCAGTGGCTAAGGTTTTGGGTGGCCACTTTTCCAAGGCCAAGGGAACTTCACGACCACCTCCACAAGTCGTGGAGTGGACCACTATATGTGGTCCCTCTCGTGAAGGTAGGGCAGTGTGCTCCTAGCTAGGGGCAGCCTTGGCTTGGCCCCTTCGCCTTGGCACGTGTCCCTTGGTCTTGACTCAAATAACCTTATTTCAACCTTAAATGACTTATTAAAATTTGGGGAGTCATTTTATGACTTTTAACCTTACGTTTAGGCTCTAGTTTAACCTATCATATTTTGGGGTGTTGCAAAATGAGATTCTGAACGAATCTCGAAGTTCATTTTGAAAACTTTTGTGATTTGCATGAATTGCAGGTTTTTGTTGTCAGGTGCATTACATTTTGTTCATCGCGATCGCTTGGTCTTCTCTTGCGATCGTGTAGAGCATTTTCTGTGTACATTACAATTAAAGCTCAGTCGCAATCGCGATTGTCAGCGTAAGTGAGTTGACCTTTTTAACTCAACGCGATTACGAGCTTTTGATCATCGTAATCGCATTGAGCATTTTATACCTGTGAAATATTTTTTTCAAAATCGGGGTTTTGACTCTATTTCACCATTTTTGGAGTTTGGGGTGCTTTTGTGTAGCGATTTGAACACAGTTTTTGAGAACAAATAGCTGGGTAACAATTCCTAGCCTTAAATCTTCATTTACCCATTGTTATTAATGAATTTAAGCATTCAAATTAATGTTTTTGGAATGATAATTTGAGATTTCTTCAAGAACGCAAGGAACTTGATAAAATGATGATTGTGACTCTTTTTAAAAAAATAATGGAAAAGGGCCTAAAATACCCTTGAACTATGACTTTTGATACAATAATACCCTTCGTTAACCTTTCAGGCCAAAAATGCCCTAACGTCAACCCGTCCATATTTTAATGGATTGGGTGAGTGACTTTTTACATGGGTAAAATATGGGTATCAACCCATTAAAATATGGGTAAAATATGGATTAGCCAAATGGGTTATACTTCTAACTTTTATTCACTCAAAATTCATGATATCACTAAAAATATTGTAACTTCTCTTCCTTTTTATGTTTTTGTATAGAACTAATTATTTTTCTCTATAATTGAAAAGGTGAAGTCTTTGGCCCTCCAAAAATATATATATTTAAATGTACATTTCTTTTGTTAATTACAATTATATTTTTTTATTTATTTAATTTTATATTGAATAATAAATAATAGTGTAAAATAAGCAAATCATGTATTAGTATTGACATTGCTTAAAGTGCATTAATCATGTTTTAGTCCTAAAATGCAAATATTCATTTACTTTGAAATTAAAAATATTTTCCCCTTGTCATTACATAAATTTATTTTATATTGAAAAGTTATAGGGTTTTTTTATTTACTTTTATGATACAATAAAACTAAATGAAGCGTTTTCAACAATTTTCATCTAAAAAAAGACTAAAATGTTTTCTGCATGTTGAATTCTTAAGTAAAGTACTATTTGCTCATGAAAATATGGATAAATATGGGTAAACTAGTATTTTACCCAACCTATTTGTTACCCAATCCATTTTTACCCATATCAAATATGGGCGGGTTGAATTATTATCCATTTTATGTTGACCCATTTTCAACCCACCCAAATTTGACCCAACCCGCCCATTTGCCACCACTAGTGTTGGAGAATAATGAGAATGAGTTGATGGGTTCAATTATCCCACTTGATCGATCTTAATGAATAAAAAAATGGAATTAATGAAAAAGACAATGTGTTGATAGTTGTGCTTTGTGTATTACCTTGTTGTGGATCGCCCTAATTTGTTGATTGATGAAATGCTTTGATGACATTATTGTGGACTTGACTTGCTTGAGTTATTGTCTCTTTCTTATGGCGTGAAATTACTTATTTGCATTGATTTATGTGCATCGTGATGAGACATGTGATGATTAAGCCGAAAGGAAATGATTCCGTCTAGTGATATTGTGTCGAAGAAAAATGGTTTCGGTAAGTGATATTATATAAAGCTGAAGGTAAATGGTTCCGGCTAGTGATATTGTGCCGAAGAAAAATGATTCCGGCATGTGATACTATATAAAGCCGATGGAAAATGATTCCGGCTAGTGATATTGTGTCGATGGGAAAGGGTTATGACACATATTTGACAATTGTGATTTGATGAACTTGATACTTGAGATTAATCTACTTGAAACTTGTAATTGATCTACTTGATAATTGTGATTGATCTAATTGATACTTGTGATTGACATACTTGATATTGTTGGTTGTTGAACTGTGATTGTTGGACTATAATTGTTAAGTCATGTGAGTAGTGCATTGTAAAACTATTATGTTGGGTTGATTTCTATGCATGTTGTAGTTGAAGTGGTTCGGTTGAGATGAAATGAGTACTCATATTCTAGCTTAGTTTTGCCTTGTTTAGTAGGTTGCTTGTTGAGTACCGTGTTGTTTAGTACTCACCCCTGCTTCTACACTTGTGTAGGTTCCGAGCCCGAGCTCATGTGATCTTTTTTCCTTCATCTTTCTCCGAGGTTTTCTGAGGATACATTGAAAGGTAGTTGTGTGCTTGTCATCCCGGCGATCCCTCTTGTTCCTTACATTATGTTTTATTCTATTTGAGAATCAAAGACTTTGAGACTTGTATTATCTTTCAATTCTGTTTTATACATTAGAGACTTGTACAAGTGACAACCAGATTTTGGGGGTGCTCTATGAAATTGGCTAAGTTTTCCGCTCTTATGCTACTATTTTTTTACTTCCACATTTCTTTCATTTTGTTGGATTTGAGGTTGACTTGTCTTGGTGGGATTAGACAAGTGTCATCACGTTATTTTTTGGATCGTGACATTTTCACTACACTAACACCAATATAGTACTCCTCATCTTTTTCACTCTATTTTCTTGTACATTTCATATCCTCAAAACAAAGTAAAATCATCACTATTTATAGGTGATGAATTCTTCCTTGCAATGAATAGGAAGATTATGAGATAACTATAAATAGGATAATTGAATTGTCTAAAGGTTACATAGGTTACAAGAATAATTAGTTAGAATAATGGATAAATAACAAGAGGTTACAAAAGTTGCTAACAACTAATGACCACACTCTACAACAATTAATATATGAATAATGGAGGCATATAATGTCATCAAGGAACAAAGCAAATGTTGCACAACAAATGCCACAAACGTGCAACACATTTGACATTTCACAATTATGAACTATGCACTTTAAAATAATATTAAAATGCTTAAAATCCAAATTTTCCTGTGCACTAATGAAGCAATGGTATATTATTGTTTTTTTGGTATAGGTAATACGTCAATTATCAAAGCTGGTTAATCCATCCAGATTAATTGAAAGGATAGTACTAAAAGTAGACACTTAAAACTAACAATTATCAAGGTCATAACATTCAGATCATATTGCTCTTTCGACTATAATATCTAGATGTTTTGGTTTAATCAAGATGGCCACTTGGGTTATTACTGGTTGGGGACACGTATGTGTACTAATAGAGTAATCGCTACCTATTTAATTAAAGTATGATATCTGTCATTTCATAATATCATTTGAAGGAGGAATGTTTTTAAGCCAAAAATAAACATCAAGGGAATTGAGATTCAATAGATGAAAGGAGGGAAATTTTTTGGTAAAGATATGACACATGGGCCTAACTCAACCTCAAAAGTTAGCTCATGAGGGGAGGTTGTCCAAGTCCATATAAGAAGACCAATTCCCCATCCATATACCGATGTGTGACTTCTTAACACTCCCCGCATGCCTAGACCTCAACTGGAGAGTGAAAACTTCTAAATGAGGGCCCAACATCGGTGAACAACAAATTGGGATAGACCTCAACTGGAGCGTGAACACTTCTAAATGAGGGCCCAACATCGGTGAACAACAAATTGGGACGAACCTGACTCTGATACCATGTGAAGATATGACATATGGGCCTAACTCAACCCCAAAAGCTAGCTCATGAGGGAAGGTTTGTCCAAGTTCATATAAGGAGATTAATTTTCCATCCCTCTACCGATGTGGGACTTCTTAACAATTTTTAACCTATTTTTTTATTAAAAAAAAATAATCAACTTTGATCATTGATTTGGGCAAAAGTATAACTTTGAGTTTGACATCCCAAACTTTGACATGATAAAGGGATAGTAACAATGTAAAATTGTTCTACTAAGTATCACCAAAAAGGGGGAGGGGGGGGTCCAGATTAGCTCGAAACATACAATTTAGGGGCTCATAAATAATATTAACAGGGCTCATTGGTTTAGTTCTAAAGCTGGGAAATCCAATCTATCCATATTGTAAAGACCTCTAACTTGCTTAGGAAGGACCGAAAAAGAGTTGAAGAGATGAAGCCCTTTAATACCACGACTTAAGGTGGCGAGCTTGTCAGCGGGTTTATTAGCCTCCCTAGAGGAATGACTAATATGGTAACCATGCTCTTCGATTAATTTTCTGGCATCTTGAATCATATCATTAATCATTCACTGCGTGTCCCAATCTTTGTTAATACATTTGGCTAACAACATGGAGTTTGTTTCAACCCAGACTTTAGAGAAGCCTCTATTAGCACACCATTTAAGGCCAAAAAGAAGAACAACCATTTTCGCGATGTTGCCTGTACCAGGTCCCAAGTTGATGCAGTAAGAAAACAAGAGGTTCCCAAATGAGTTTCTAATCAGACCACCTGACAGAACTACTGATTGAAGTATTAAACCAGTAAGCTTCCTCCATTAATGGAGATTAAGCTCAAAGAGAAAGAAGAACAGAGGATACAATGAATCATTCTAGAATGAAGACAGGATCTGTATTATTCTTTTCTCAATGAATGAATAAAATGAATACAACAACTGTGTATATATACATGAATAAAACATGAGAATAACCAACTAACCAACTAATTGTAACTAACTACTTCAACAGTGTTTAACAGACTCCTAACTAATCTTTACGTAACTAACTCTAAGTCTTAACTAATTCTATCACCCCCCCCCCTCAAGTTGGAGGTAGTGTGATTACAGACAAGTTGCTTAGAATGGTAGAGTGCTTGACTCCAGTTAAGGCCTTGGTAAATATGTCTGCTAATTGTGAGTTTGTGGAAATATGATGAAGTGCAATCAGTCCTTGTTGAAGCTTATCCCTCACAAAATGACAATCCACTTCAATATGTTTTGTTCTCTCATGGAAATCTGGATTTTTAGCAATATGAACTGCAGCTTGGCTGTCACAAAACACACGTATGGGTAATGAACTTTGCACCACTAGTTCATCAAGTAATCTCTCAAGC
>JAJOOI010006905.1:0-29339 GCA_029582585.1 Solanum bukasovii
TAACGCTCAAGTCAGATTAGGACTATATAAGCAGCACTATGGACGGGATCCAGCATCTGCGACAACCATATCATTTTGAGCTTTCTTTAATACAGATGCTTCGTTCATGCTATAACCAACCATGCAGCATATGTGCTTTCCATCTTTAAACATCTCACAATTTCATACTTGTACTCTGCATGCCAATTAATTTATGGGTCAAGAAATAAGACTACATAGGAAATAGAAATATTGGAAAAACTATAAATGACAACAACATGGATTTGTTAAAAGCATGCTAACCTTAAAATGAAATTCATCAACATCTAGAAATTAATTAACAATTCAAAATTAATCCCAATTAACTACCAACAAGGAAAAAAAGAATATTAATATTGATTTCTCTAGAGAATAAATCATTGCTAGGAAAAACACCAGCAAACTCATTTGTTTTTTCGATCAGCTCATCAACAGGCCGATCTACAATAGACTCATCGGCGTTGACCTGGCCCAATAGAAAAATAGCAAAATACATGTTGTTTCTCATTCCAAAATCCTAAACAACATCATGTCTCCTTTACAATTGCTAGCTGATCATTTGACTCCGAAGGGGAAGATTCTCTAGTCTGAAGGTGTGTTACTCGAGGATGTTAGGTCAAAAGATCAGCATAAAAGATGTTCATTGAAATACATTGAATGTCTTATCCCACTTAGCATGCTTAATGTCCCAAAAGATTCTAACAACTCATCAAAAGTAAATAAATTTATGTCGTCAATGTTAAGTTGAGATTATCATTACCATTGTCCTCCCCGGCAAAAACTAAAATTTGAAGAAGAAAATCAAATATATATGGATATCATTGACACATTCAATTTCAGGTCTCACCAATTTTGTCATAGAGATCTAGGGACATTGAATTGATAGAGTTGTTATACTTTTTCATTACTTTAGAAATCTATACCTATTGTCTTCTCGAATTTGACATAACATTTCCAACTGACACGGCTGAACATCAAATGCTACTGAAGGCCTTGAATAAAAATCAAAATCTAGGTAAGTAATGACACTATAGTTTAAGAAGTTCAAAAATTTACTGCAGCTCCAATTGAGATGTACTGTTATATTGGAACCCCAACACTTGTGGTGTATCATCGGACTCCTTGTCCTAACTAAAACATAGGAAAAATGAATATTATGACAGCAGAATATGCTACAATAAGTGAAGTGCGATAACATTACCAAACATGAGAGAAGTTAAAACATGGAAATGGATTATTGGTGCAAATCAATGATTATTTAAATAAACATAATATTAATAGCAAAAAAGTCCAAACACATTATATCCAGGTTGACATAATCTATCCAATATTTTTATCATTATAATGATCACCACTAAAAAAATCAGAAACCACCACATAGCATCTCCCAACTGCGACTTCATGAGGAAGTTAAATACACAATAAGTTAAATGTTGCAAAGTCATAATAAAAATAGAACAACCAACGTTGCCAGCACCATAACTGTTCAATGTAGAAGAACGACCACCATGATTTCTTCCTTAGCAATACCAAAATGTACATATATATCATTGAATCACTTGAAGACTACAATTCAAATCATTTCTGAAGAAATTTCTGGTTATAGAGAATGCTACTAAGACTAATAAGATCACCTTTATCACCCTCAAATAAAGTTGAGTATCAGCTCTAAAGGCAAATAAAAGAGGTATGTGATAAGCCTATGATTTGTGAGCTAATTAAGTAGCTTACCTTTGCTGCCAGACTGATCACAAATCCAACAATGTCATGTGCATCAAATACCAATTAGTGGACGCGCTTCTTGACACAAGAAAATGATGTAAAACAAAGGGGGTACGAAAGAGGATAGGTTATTACTCATCTCTAAACTCAACATATTAAGTGATATAATAAAAATATACTTTTAACTCTATTTGGGAGATTTTCTAACTGACAACCATCACTATGAGCTACGTGATGATACAACATCTCGCCTACACTGCCAGAACTGTCCTATATCGTGTCGGAATATAGGACACCTCAACTAAGTGGATCCACTAAGCAATAATGATTCATCCAAAAAGTATGATCATGTACCTATGTTGGCAAGACATGGTTTATGAGAATTTTGAATTGTTTAAACTCATCTCCATATCAGTGCTCAATACTACTCCCAATAATATATATACTGATCATGCTCAAATGTATAAAACATACTCTTTCTCTAGTTTGAGATAATTGCTCAAACTATCCTCTTAAAAGAGGTAACTACTCTGAAATATCTATGTACTCATTGCTCATTTAGAAAATAAGGTTTCTCTTTGCTCAATGTAAAAATACTTTCTCTAGGTTGAGATAATTAATCAAAAGGGAATCTTTAAGAGGTAACTGCTCTGTACTCAATTTTTTTGAAAACTCTTTTACTTTTCTCAAAATATTCTTCATGTAAAAATTCCATTGGGGAAATACTTAGTTCCCTTATACTCTTGCTCAAATCTTGGTTAAAACTCTTTCTCAAACTTCTCTACTCTTTCTCAAAAACTCAGTTTAAAACAAAAATGTTGGCTTTAAAAGATTCTCAAAATTTATAACTCAAAATTGGGTTCATGCTGAAATATAGACATGAACGAATGAACTCAAGGATCTCAATAACAATGTAGAAAACTCAATACTTAAGACTCAAGAACTCAGAACTCTACGATACTACTCATCTCAAGAATACTCAATTCATAGGGTTCATGCTGAAATGTAGACATTAACAAATCAACTCAAGAATCTTAATGCATAATATATAGCAATTCAATAATTAGGAATATAATTTCAAAAAGAATCAGGAACTCAAGAACTCAAAACCAACTCATCTCAAGAAAACTCAAATCTAGGGATAGAACCCTAGATTACCCTTTTACCGATTTGAAAGTAGATGTAGGGCGTGAAGACGAACTAGTCTAATACTATGATAGTCTTATATACCTGTAAGAACAAGGTTCTTGAAAAATCTTGAAGAAGAACTTGATTAGAAGTTTTGAAACCCTAGCTTGAAGGAAAACAATCAAGAAAACCTTTCTTAAAATTCTTGAATTAGTTTCTTGAAATCTCTATGGCCAAGAATTATGATTTTTATTTGTGACTCATAAATGTATGGAGGAATTTGAGTTGGAAAGAATGAAATTCTTGGAGAATGACTTACCTTGAAGAAGGATCTTGAAAAAGATTAAAGGAATCTTGAATGGAAGTCTTCTACTTTGATTTTTCCTTAGGGTTTGAGGGAGAAGAGATTGTTGGATTAAGAGATGAAAATCTGATTGGTTTGGGACTTTAATTAGTCCAGAAATTCGTTTAGGATTTTCTTAGAGGTAAAAAGATAAAAATGACCTTTTTTAATATTTTCTCGTCGGCTAATTCGTCACTACACTGTATCAGATTACTAAAATGGTCATAACTTTCTACTCGAAACTCAGATTGATGCAAAACTGGTGGCATTGGAATACCTTTAATTTGATAGGATATGGGCCACATAACTCTTTATATTCTAAGAGATATGATTGTTTAAAGTTGATCCAAGTAGAATCTTACATCAAAACTTAATCGGTATGGAAACTTTCAACTCAACTTTGTGCTAGAGGGGTTCTAGTGACCTTAATTCATATCCAAATTCATTCCACACTAAAGAATTGATCTTTACAGGTATGAACAATTTAAGAATCACCCTATACGACCTTACATATAAATAAAGAATAGTTTAGGTCTTAGCTTAGAATTTTTTGGGGTACATTAGTTACTCAATTGATACCATCAAAGCGTATTCCTATACTGTGATGGTATTAGAGAGGAAAAAAAGTGTGGGCACTGACGTTAGTATGACATCAGCGCGGAAAAAAATTAATATATGTCATTTTAAAATAAAAAGGGGTATGAAAGTAATGGGGCACTTAAGGGTAAATAGTTTACTTTTGGGAGGTATAAGTGTTATTTTCCCAATAATTTAAGCAGGTTACTGACAATTCAGAGAAAAATCTACTTTTTTCCCTATTTCAATAGTATTTGTCAGGAAAATATTTTTTTTTAAAAATCACTTTTTTTATTTTGAGATAAGTATCAAAAACACACCTTAACTATCTCCTTTTTTTTAGTTTCATACTTAAACTATTGAGAGTGTGAGTTCATACCTAAACAATCACTTTTTAGTTGAAAAAACACAACTCAGTGGTATGTGTAATACAATCTTTCTATTATTTGAAAAAACCTTGACACATGACATTCCACATAAATAAAATATTTCACCTTGACAAAAAGTAAATAATAAACTATTAGTATTAATTAAAAATAAAAGATTAAAGTATTACTATCCCCCAAAAATTATTTTTAAAAAAAATAAAATTTAAATTATTTTTCTTACCCCCTCCATCCCCCTCCCCTTCCAAGGACAAGACCATGTTCTTTATTTTTTTTAATTTCTTATATAAATATTTTGAAAAAATTCATACTTCACCTCATCCTCCCTTCCCCCAACCCACCCACTCATTCCAAAAAAAAATTGATATTATTTTATTTTTAAAAAAAAAGAACTATCCACCTTATCTAATCCTCCACTCCTAATTATTTATTTATTTTTACATTTTTCTCATTTTGTATTAGATATGTATATATATTTTTAGGATTTTTTTTCTACTTGCCGGATATAACATAAATAAAAATTTTATTTTAAAAAAAATCTTGTGGCAAATAAAAAATACTTTCCTAAAAAGGTATGTATAAATCTAATACAAAGCGGAAAAAAAAGGAACAGAGGGATAGATGGAGTGGGATAGAATTATTATTTTTAAGAAAATAAAATAATATCTAAATTATTATTTGGAGTTGGGGGAAGGGGATGAAGGAAAAAAATTAAATACTTTTATAAAAAAAAAATTTAAAAAAAAACTAAAAAAAGGAAGGTGGGGGGGGGGGGTATGGTGAAGAGGAAATGATTGAGTGGGGTAAGAAAAATATTTACATTTTATTTTTTTGAGATAATAATTCTTTAATTTTAACTAATACCAATAATTTATTTAATTTTTGTCAAGGTGGAGTGTTTTGTCCATGTGAAGTGTGATGTGACAATTTTTTTAAATAAAAGAGAGAGTGTAATATTGTAGTACACACATCATTAAGAGAGTGTAACAAAAAAGAGATGTGTGTTTCTCAAACTAATAGGTAATAGTTTAGGTATGAACACTCTCAATACTTTAAGGTACGAAACTAAAAATATTAATAATTTAGATATGTATTTGACACTTATCTCTTCCATTTTTTCAAAAACTCTGATCTTGAATAAACACAAGATAGGTTGTTGTCAACTAGAAGATCGTGTTTTTTTTATTTGGTTCTTCAATCACACGAAAAGACCATCAATTATTATTTTTTCTTATATAAAAGGACCCCAAAACGAATGCTTTGGTCCCCACTCCTTAATTATGATTAAATTAATATTCGATCTTGTTAATGTTTGCTGATCTAAGTGATGTCGTCAAAGTAAAAAATATGTAGTATTACTTACTTAATACTTTATTATTATTCTGTTTTTTTTTTCAAATTAAGAAAATAATTTGGTCTCTTTTTGTAGACCATTCAATATTATTCGTTAAAAAAAACTTTTTAATATGCTTTGAAACAAGATTATGGAGGACGTACAAAAACTATTTAATATTCTTTGAAACAAACTTTTTGAACTTTATTCTATAATCCCTTTATTTCTCATACAACAAGAAATGTACTTTTGATTCGGGAAAAAAAAATACAATCTGATAGAAAAGATTTTTAGAAAAGTGTTGGAAAACTACTTTTCATGAAATTCTTGTACAAAAGTGAACATTTTGTTTCATTTTATTTTTAAAAAATAAGGTTTAATTAGGTAATTGCAAATGATTTCTAGTTCAATTGCATGAATGTAAGAAGCTAGTATTTCAACCACATAAATAATTTTAAATTTTTAGTAAAATTTGATAGCTAATATAGCATGTTTTATAATCAACAATTAAGTGGGTTGAGTCAAAGAATTGATTTAAATTTAGGGGTGGATTGATCCTAATTAATTTTAAAATATTTTCCCTAAAGATTTGTAGCTATCACATCATTAAACAATAGGTACTAGAAATTTATTTTCTAAAATGATCGTGAAATTTAAAGTGATTTGAAAGACAAAATAAAAAGTTATACTAATTATCATAAATTAAGTACGTGAACAACAACTCAATAAAATTTTGTGTGAGTATAATAATCAAAAGAAAGAAAGGGAGTATGAGTTTGTTGCTATGTGAGTAGAAGGTCACAGATTTAAGTTTTAACATATTATGATCTATAAAAATGGTCTCTCGCATAAATATAGGATAAAATTGCTTTTATTATGCATTTTTATAGTTCAATTCTTTTTTCAATTTTATTATAACGAAAACTTAATGCATCGATCTGTTCAAAAGAAAAAAGGAAAAAAAAGTGGTGGCGGCCCATATTAATTTTGTTTAAATGTGAAAAACTTCATTTTAGCATCTACGTATTTGATGAAATAATCACTTGCTAGATTCCCTAATTTAATATTGTCCAGATTCAATGTACCTATCAGTCCCCACAAGAGTCCAATTTGTTTGCCAAAAAAATATTAATTATTGTATAAATTATAATTACTATAATTAAAAAAGAGAACAAAAGTGCAATTTCACTTATTTGTCTTTGACTACATATTACCCCACTCTCATGCTTCACGCGCTCCCACTCTCTAATTTTAAATTCACCAATGGAAAGATTGAAGTCCAACTAAATTCGAATTTTACGCAAAACATTTCCTAACAAAGACGACTCCATATCAAAGGGTACTCAAACCCGAGATCACTTAATTAAGGATGAAAGAGTACTTACTACTCCACCACAACCTTTATTGGTAAAAACAAGTTAAATCTTTTAAAATTATTTATTACAATATTTTATCTTATTATAAAATCTAATATAAATTTGTTAATATTATGTATTAATCACCTTCACCTTTTTTTACTAGTATTGTAATATCAATTATCACATGTATAACATATCCCTCTTTTCTTTTTAATATATATATATATATATATAAGTACATAATAGTTTGTGCATCGATTCAATGATATTATGTCGAATATTTAAAATGTAGAATTTTTTATCTAAAAAAATTTCATATATTTTTTTGTCTAAATTATCACCTAAAATTTAAAGTTCATTCTTTCCCCTTATTTTCAAGTCACACCAATTGGCATGAGCTAAAGGAAAATATAAACTTTTATGTGTTGAAAATATAATTCTTTTTATAATGTTTCATGTGATACGTCACTTTAAAAACAATTATGCTAAAATTAATTATTAAAGTTATTTGACTAGGTTATTTTTTATATCGCATCATTTTCGCAATTAAAAAAAAATGTGATTAATTGAATGAGATCATAGGTTGCTGCACCACAAACTGACTTGATTTATCCTTACAGGCTTGACTTCATTCTCTACCGGCTCAGCATTAGCTTCTTGAGCTAGGCCACCAGCTTGAGGTTTTTCCTGATGTTAAAAATCAGCAATGAGAGCCAAAACTTCTTTAGTTTGAAATCCATCTCTTTGTCGTTTGCGGAATGGACGACTTGATTTGATCGAGCCATTTTTTGTTATTTGAATTTTATATTACTTTCTAAAAGTTATTTACACGAAAAAGGATTATACTATTATTTTTATAACATAAATAGATTTTATCAAGAGTTTATTTTATTTAATTAACTTAATTACTTTTTTTTTTAAAAATGTAGCTACTATTACTTAATATAATTATTTAATTAAAAAAAATAATAGTATTGAATGAAAATAATAAACTTGTCTTGATTTGTTAAAATAAACAAATAAAAATAAAGTTTATTTTACAATAAAGTTGATGCATTTGTAAAGTGGAAAATCATTAAATGGCAAAAATATCTTCTAATTCAATATTAATTATGAGAAGCGCAGATTATTTTCCTTTATTGGTAAGCATTGTAATCTATTGTTTAGGTGTTATTTTTCTCTTATTCTTCATCGTGTATATATATCTTTATATTTCGATAGTCATTAACAAGATATAATTTTAAATTATAATACCAAATAAATAGATTGCTTTTTAAAATTTTCTTATAAAATCTATTTTTATTTTTTATTGCCTTCATATGATATATATTTATAAAGTTACTTCACTCTTTCGTGCTCAATGACATAATTAAATTAAATTTGATTTTTAAATGTGATAAAATTACAAATACGAGCAATAAAAATTTAATTTTATTCTGCTCATTTGTTCAATAATTAAACGTCATTAATTTATTTGTTTGATTATTACTTCTCACTCTTTCATTACTTAGAAGTATATTATTCATTTCATGTATAAGTTCACAACAATTTAAAACAAGAAAAATATGCTGATGTTAGGGGGGAGGGGGGTGGAAGAAAGATAAATATAATTATTTTAGACGATAAAATAAATATCTAAATGAACTCTTGAGATAAGATAACATTAATGACTATTATTTAAAGTAGTCAGGATTCGAAATTTTATTAAGTTATAAGGACTCCAGTACTCTGTGTACAAATTTCATTCATAATTATCATTTAAGAGTAGCAAAAAGCAGAAATAACCAAAAATTGAATTAAATATTACTATTAAACAAGTTTTATCTCAAAATCATAACAAACACACAAAAATTTAATTAAATATTACTATTAATCAAGCTTTATCTCAAAATCATAACAAACACGAAAAAGAGCAAAAAATTCTTGAAATTGGTGACACAAGTACAAAAGAATCTCAGATTCAAAGTAAACAAGTATGAGAGTCTACAAGTTGTTTAGAAACAAGAAAGGATAATAAATGTAACTATACCTAGAATTCAATTTTGTGGAATAACTAAATAATTGTCACGATCTAAATTGTCGTGACATACACCCAAGGCCGTCTTAACCCCTATGCCACTAAAGTCATCGCTTGGGGCCCCATATTTTTGGGAGGCCCCATTTTAATATTTTTTTTTTTAAAAAAAATGTACTATGAGTGCTATGATTTCTACTAAAGAAATTGCATATGACATGAATATAAATATGATTTTCGTAAGAAAAAATTTGATGAAAATATGAATAACGAAATCACTAAGTCCCTTGAGAATCTTTAGAGTTGATTACGTTATATATGTAGAGTAGATCAAACTATTTTTTCACTTTAAAATAGATTTGAACCAATTGAAGCATATACAAATATTTTTGATTTCTTATTTAGTGATAAATTACTGAGATTACTAGATGATGAGTTTTAAAAAAAATTTGTCTTAACCCTGAACTTTCTTTAACACATACTAGTTATTCTGAATTGACGATTTAGATTTATTTTTTGAATTAAAAGTGTTAAAGACAAATAATACAAGTAGAAAATAATGTTTTAATGAAAATACTCAATCAAATAAAAAGACTTGATTCTTTTCCAAATACACATATTGCTTATAAGATAATGTTAACAGTTCCTGTAACCATTGCCTCAACCGAATTTTTCTTTGTTCGAAATGAAAATTGATTAAATCTTCTTTAAGATCAACAATGTTTCAAGATAGATGGAATGAATTAGCTATATTATCATTTGAAAAGGAATTATTAAAACAAATTGATTATAAAACAGTACTTAATGACTTTGTATCTGAAATTGCTAGAAAAGTATATTTTAAATTAAAATACATATGATGAAAAAAATTTAGGGTCCCTCTCTTAAGTTTCGCTTTAGGCCCCTATTGTTGTTGAGTCGGCCCTGCATACACCTACACTAAGTTTTCGGTGGGGAACCAATCACCAAGCCTATACATAACCAACTAAACATCTAAAAGTAAGAGTTCATCAATTAAAGCCAAGGTTCATAGCTGAAATCATTAACATGAAGTATTTGCGGAATACTCCCCTTAATCTGAAAGTTGTGCACCAAAATATCTAATATAGTCTAGAATATAGGAATGCGACTCTAAAACAAAAGAAATCTAAATCCAAAAATGGACTAGATAGGAAAGATGAATCCATAACAGTCTAGAAGTGGCAACTCATTCTTAAATTCAGGAAACATGAGAATCACAACGGAGTCGTGAAGCAGCTGCAACTGTAGGAATATGCCCTATATTCAATAAAAAAAGAAGAAGAGCAAATGTAATATCAATACACAAAATGTAGTATACTGATAGAATCATCGACTAATTCTAAATATATGAAACATGAACATGAAATTATAACTTAACAAAATAGGACAACACATGTATAACCCAAGTCAGTAAAAGTAAACAAAACTCTTAGGTCTCAATCTGCCTTAATAGCCACATGAAACATGGTCAACATAATCACAATTAAATAAATTCAATTCACCTCATGGAATCAACACACAAAAAAACAATCAACATGTTACCAGGTGTGGTACTCGGCAAACCAATATAAAACTTGTATCAGGAGTGATACCCCAACCTACCAATAAATATATCCCGTACCAGACATATTACCTCTGAGCCAATCGAAAATCATCAACATCACACAAATTACAACACACAATGAATACAATTGCACTTGTAAAACCCCAAGCAGTTAAGACAAGTTCATTACATGAGATTGACAACCCGATATCATTTCACATTCATCCCTATTTAACAAGTAATATATTATTTGTCCAATATTAACTTTAAAATTTATTATTAGGTAGTGGCTTTAGAGGCTTTCTAAAGGGAACTCTTTTTAGCTCGTGTGGAAACAGATCCAAATAAGGGCGCGTGAAGAAACTAAAGATACTGCCCCGTGCCAGGCACGTGACTCCGCACTAAAAAAGGGCCATCAATCTTTTGGCTTTCATCTTCACCACCCAAATATTTTTGCTCAAATATCTGTATACTCTCTCCGCCATTTTCACAAAATTCTTCATTTCTTAAAAACCCTAGCTTACCTTTCTTTATCCCATTTTGGCTACGGATGACGACGTCGTTTGGAGCAGCGATCAATATCGCCGCCGTCGATGACCCCAACCCGAAGCTACAAATTCAGAGGTTCAATGGATTGAAAAGCACCTCTAATTCGATTTTGCTTAGCAGACGTATCCATCGCTCATTTTCTCATTCCAATTCTACTTCTATTGTCCGTGCTGTATCTACGGTATAAATGATACAACTTTTTTTTTTTTGAAATCTTTCTGTTCCGGCTCGATATTGCGCATTGATTAATTCCTCCGATTTGATATGAAAAATGTTTTTTTTAGTCTCCGCCGCCTTTTCCATTCTCTTTTTATTTTTTTATTTTTTATAGAAATGCATTTTTGTTGTTGTTGTTGTGGCTCGATTGAGCATTGATTGAACTGCAGATGTGGGTTTTTCTTTTGGTGATTTTATTTCAATTATCTTATGTGTATACAATTCATTTTTTAAAAATTGTTTCCTTTGTTTTGCTTATCCAATGTAAATTTGCCTATTGTCCCTGTCAATTAGCCGCCTTTTGCTTTCTTTTTGTTCTGCATGGATTTATTTGATTTTTTTTTTCTTGAGTGCGTTATTCATTTTTCATGGGGGTAGGGGGTAGGGTTGCCATAGTAGAATTGGGATCTTCTATGAAGTAAGGGATAAAATTCCCTGAGTCTAGAATGATGCTTCTTATGGCTGGTGAAAGTATTGAATTTTCTGTATGGGTTCTATGCTTTGTGTTGCTTCAAGTGATGCTTGGTAGTTATTGTGAGATGCATTACTACTGCGATTTATGTTTCTGTTAGGCCTCACAGTTAGGAGGAATTCTGTCATTTTCCATTATTCTGTGTGGGTGATACAGCTTTGTTAAGTGTGATGTATCTGTTGGGCTTTTACAGCCAGCGAAGCCAGCTGCGGTGGAGCCCAAGCGTAGTAAGGTTGAAATCTTCAAAGAACAGAGTAACTTCATAAGATATCCTCTGAATGAGGAGATTCTTAATGATGCCCCAAACATCAATGAGGCTGCAACACAATTGATCAAGTTCCATGGAAGCTATATGCAATACAACAGAGACGAGCGTGGATCAAGATCATACTCATTTATGCTTCGGACAAAGAACCCTGGTGGTGAAGTACCAAACAAACTTTACTTAGTCATGGATGATCTTGCTGACCAATTTGGGATTGGGACACTCCGTTTGACAACAAGACAGACCTTTCAGCTGCATGGGGTCTTGAAAAAAGACCTAAAGACAGTAATGAGTACAATCATCCACAACATGGGTTCAACTCTTGGTGCATGTGGTGACCTCAATAGGAACGTTCTTGCTCCAGCTGCCCCGTTTGCAAAAAAAGATTATGTGTTTGCTAAACAAACCGCTGATAACATTGCAGCACTTTTAACTCCTCAGTCTGGATTTTACTATGACGTTTGGGTGGATGGGGAGAAATTTATGACAGTAGAACCTCCTGAAGTTGTGAAAGCTCGAAATGATAACTCCCATGGAACGAACTTCCCTGACTCACCTGAACCCATTTATGGAACTCAGTTCTTGCCAAGAAAGTTCAAAATTGCAGTTACTGTGCCAAGTGATAACTCGGTGGACATTTTCACGAATGACATAGGTGTTGTTGTTGTATCTGATGAGGATGGAGAGCCTCAAGGATTCAATATATATGTAAGAAGGAAATATATAGATTCTCGTCTCTTACTTCTTTTGCTTTCTATAAGGACTACTATAATCCTCGACTTCATTTGCAGGTAGGTGGTGGTATGGGACGAACTCATAGGATGGAAACCACTTTTCCTCGTCTGGCTGAGCCATTAGGTTATGTTCCTAAAGCGGATATACTTTATGCAGTTAAAGCTATTGTTGTTACTCAGAGAGAGAATGGGAGAAGAGATGATCGCAGGTATAGCAGATTGAAATATTTACTCAGTTCATGGGGAATTGAGAAGTTCCGATCTGTCACTGAACAGTATTACGGAAAGAAGTTTGAACCCTGCCGTGAATTGCCTCAATGGGAATTTAAAAGTTACTTGGGATGGCATGAACAGGTTAGTGTCTGTTGAAGGAATTCATCAAATGTTCATCTCTGACAATGAGTTCTGTTGTAGCGCCAATTGTAATTCTTAACAGTGATATGCTTTATTAATCTTTTCATTCCCATTAAACTAACTTTCTCAGATTTTTCCATGTCTTCAAATAATTTTGTCAGGGAGACGGTAGTTTGTTTTGTGGTCTACATGTTGACAATGGTCGTGTAAAAGGAGAGATGAAGAAGGCACTCAGGGAAGTTATTGAGAAGTATAATCTGAATGTGCGTCTCACACCCAACCAAAATATTATCTTGAGCAATATTCGGCAATCTTGGAAGCGCTCCATCACCACAGTCCTTGCACAGGGTGGTTTGCTGGTAAGTCTAAGTATTCAATTGATCCTTATATGCTTTCCATGAATAA
Organism: Solanum bukasovii; assembly: GCA_029582585.1. Lineage (NCBI taxonomy): Eukaryota > Viridiplantae > Streptophyta > Magnoliopsida > Solanales > Solanaceae > Solanum > Solanum bukasovii. The sequence continues at coordinate 13,438 of JAJOOI010006905.1, forward strand.
GTGATTGAGCTTTCTCAATAAGTAGAAAAAGGTTATGTAGAGCAGTGTCTTTGGAGCTGTTCATGAATATGGAATGCCATAATACACAAAAAATGTTCATTTAACTAAAGAAATGCTTATGGAATGTAATCAGTCTGAAAAAGTATAAACATGCTGTTGACATAATTATGTAACTAAAAATGTGCTCTCTAACAACTTAAGATGAAATCGTTACACACTTCAACATGGTATCAAAGCTGGTGCAGGTCCTGGCGTCCTGCTTCGAGCACTGCCACCCATCATTTTTTTTTTCCATGTGCTTGGCTCATTAATAAGAATCAAGCCACACACGAGGGAGCGTGTTGAAGACTTAATTAACTTAGAAGTGTGCCTCTATCTAACAACTTGAGCTTTTAAATGATGGTCACACACTTCAACACATGTTAACGCAGTGGCATAGCTATAGCCACCCCAGGGTGTCCAACTAAATACCCTTCGTCGAAAAAATACGTTGTATATATGTCAAATTCTACATTTAAAGGATATATATTTTAAGTTGGACACCCTCGACAAAAACTATGCCTTTAGCGTAGTGGTAATGGGTGTCCATTTGAATGAAGGAGTTCTGGGTTCGAACCTCTGATAGCACAATATTTTTTTTGTTTTATTTTGATAGCCAGACACCATTATTCTTGGACACCCTTAATAAAATTTATGCCTCCGCCTTTTTTTGTTTTATTTTGATAGCTAGACACCATTATTCTTGGACACCCTTAATAAAATTTCTGCCTCCGCCACTGCTTAACGTATATGGTGTTCCTAGAAATCCTCTGAGTTGTTTGATAGTTTCTCCCCCATTTGGTTTATTTTACTTTTTACTGCTCCCTCCGTCTCCAAAAACATGGTCGGTCTGGAGGATGACGGTCAATTGAACGTTATAACCTTGACGGTAGACTGATAACTTTTTTGAGGTACACATCCTGCAGAAAATTTGCCAACTTTGTACTTGCAGGTTTGTCACTTCTTTATATATATGCGAGTTTCGAAAATTTGAGCTGCTTGTTTCTTAACGTGAATGAAGTGGTATTTATGTTTTATAGGGTGGCCTAGGTGAACCATGAAGCTGATGTGAATTTCCTTTAGTTTTCTTGATAGTCCTTGCGTAAAATGTAGAGAATAGGAAGTTGCTAACTTCTCCTGATTGTCCGATATAATCTGTCCTATAGTTTGTGTTTAGCATTTCATTATGGTATTCCACTTTGGTAATCATGGTCATTTTTCATTGAAAAGCAACCTAGGTTTGTGGATCCTCTCAATCTAACAGCAATGGCGTGCCCAGCTTTTCCACTTTGTCCTCTAGCAATAACTGAAGCTGAGCGTGGAATACCTGACATCCTCAAGCGCGTTAGAGCTATGTTTGATAAGGTATGAAGTATTTAAAATTTTCTGTTGTACTGTCGGTTTGTGGTGCACATTGAATGAATTGACCTTCGTGGTTCCAGGTTGGTTTGAGGTTCTATGAATCTGTTGTCATAAGGGTAACAGGTTGTCCCAATGGATGTGCTCGACCATACATGGCTGAACTTGGATTGGTTGGAGATGGTCCAAACAGCTATCAGGTAGTTGAATTTTGGAGGTCTATTGACTTGTTTCTGTAGTGTTCCATATTTATATAATGTGGGATCTAGTGAAACTAATTGTGTTGTTTTTCTTAGATCTGGCTCGGTGGAACTCCCAATCAAACTGTATTGGCAAGAACTTTCAAGGATAAGGTTAAGGTTCAGGATCTTGAAAAAGTTCTGGAGCCTTTATTTTTCTATTGGAAAAGAAAGCGATACTCAAAAGAATCATTTGGGGAGTTCTCAAACCGCTTGGTAAGGAACAGTTCTTGTGGTAGTTAAACATTATATTTGTCAAAAGCAAATCAGATTGAAACTGAAAACACCATTTCTGTTTCATTCTGGAATTCTGCGAATGAGGAACCTGAATCATATAAGATTTCTTTTGTAATTTTCATATAGGGATTTGAGAAACTAGGGGACTTGGTTGAGAAATGGGATGGCATCCCTGAGTCATCATCTCGTTATAACTTAAAGCTATTTGCTGATAAAGAGACGTATCAAGCCATGGATGCACTTGCAAGAATACAAAATAAGAATGCCCATCAATTGGCGATTGATGTAATTCGCAATTATGTTGCTTCCCAACAAAATGGGAAAAGCATGGACTGACCAAGTCATCTTTTGTGTTGCAAAATAGCAAAGATAATGCAAGGAGATTTAACTGGTGACTACGTCTTGATCTTGTTAATGCTTGTTGGCTGAAACAAGTGGAGAATTTTGACATAAATGTTCTGCAAGCTTTTGTAGTACTTCACTTGTAGACCTGACAGTACACTGCATTTTCTTTCCTTTCTATTTTTCGTTGTTCATTTTCCAGTTTCTTTTCATGAGTAAACAAAATCTGATAATGGCCTGTATCTTATTTTCTTTCAAATTAATTTTTGAAAGGGTGCCTCTTTATAGTACATGTCCCAGTCCGTTTTTACATTACGACGTTTTTCTTTATTTGTGTTGGAGCTGTTACTTTTTCCCGGCCCTGGTGTGTGGATTAAAGAATCTCTCCACATGTTGTGGTGAGGTGATGTTGCCGGAGCAATAATCTCAACAGAGCAGTATGTCATAGTTATCGTACCAAATGCCTTGATGGTTGTACTTTGCTTTGTCAAGACTGGAAATCTGTCTGGACTAATCAATTTCCAAATGGTATATGCTTCCACCAAATTTTCTACTATGATCAATTTACATCAGCAATGTGGGGGAAAGAATGAGCAGCAGGAATCCTACTAATTGAGTTAAGGAAGCAAACCTCTCCATTTTTACCGTTGATGCAATAGAAGTTCTTAATGCAATATTTGGTGGTGATTGGTGATGACATTCTCACTCCTATAATTGGAGTTGATAGTACTAGTTATGTTAGAATAAGAGCTCTCGCTACAACATGTTATGCAGATATCCTTCGTTATACTTTAAGATTGTATATATCCTTACCGTCAATATTTTGGCATGCGTATTTCCTTAAAACTAATGCCTGGACACGTGACTTCATCTCTATAATTTACCAGACATTTTATTAATATATTTTACCAAAAATTAAAAAAAACCCATTTTCATAAAATCATCCACCCATGACCCAAACCTTATTGGTGACCCAAAATCCAATACCACCGTCGTCGGACTTAGGAGTTCGCTCTATCTTCTTCTTCTACTTAGATTTTTAGGAAAAAAACACTTGTATCCCAAAAAGAAACTATCTACAGATGGCTACCCATTTGCTTTCATACCTCCATTCTTAACTACTAATTCGTGTTTATTGCTTGATACCATCAATGTATATATATACTGCGATGGTATCAAAGAGGAAGAGACAATGCTTTGGTGAAAACATTACTCAGTTACTCTTTGATACTATTAGAGTTTATATCTATTTATTGTAAAAAGTCTGCTCAATTACTATTTGATACCATTAAAGTATATAGATACCATCAGAGTTTATATATACTCCGGTGGTATCAAGGATGAAAAAGTTATGGTATAGTGAATAGAACAAGGGACCTTAATGTAATGAATTACGGGACCATTTCTTTATCTCTTGTCCTAAAGCAAAGTTTTTATGGGAAATGTTTGCTAGTGTTACTGGTGTGTGGGGCCTTTCTTGCAAGTAAAGGACACTATTTTTAAATGATGAAATGTAAATTGTACATCTAAACTGAGATCTTTGTTAAATATTATCCCCAATTTTATAATCTGAAAAATTAGTAAAGGGAGAAACAAAGTAAAATATGGAGGAGAAATCTCTAATTTCAGCGTGATATCAGAAATCAATAGAAATATTCATAATCTCGACGTGATTAAATACCCTTGGTTGAGGTATATTCCTAAAGATTGGCCAATGAGAGTTAAATTCTTTGAGAGCTACATATATTTTAAAGTCATCCACCCATGACCCAATTATGACCCAAACCTTATTGGTGATCCAAAATCCAATACCTCTGTCGTCGGACTCAGGAGTGCGCTCTATCTTTTTCTTCTACTTAGATTTTTGGGAAAAGAACACTTGTATCCCAAAAGAGAAACTATCTACAAGTGGCTACCCATTTACTTTCATACCCCCATTCTTAACTACTAATTCGTGTTTATTGCTTGATACCATCAATGTATATAAATACTGTGATGGTATCAAAGAGTAAGAGACAATGCTTTGGTGAAAACATTACTCAATTATTCTTTGATACCATTAGAGTATATATCTATTTACTCTGATGACATCAAGGAGGAAGAGACAATGTTTCAGTAAAAAGTCTGCTCAATTACTATTTGATACCATCAGAGTATATATATACACCGATGGTATCAAGGATGAAAAAGTAGTGGTATAGTGAATAGAACAAGGGGGCAGTCGCGTAAATAGTTTGGGCCGTGAATCCAATCAGGATAAATAATTTGGTTGAGTCTAATTTGGGTAAATACTTTACTTAATGGGTCTAATTTGTGTAGTTTTCCCTAGATTTTCCTATTGTTATCTTATTTTCCTTTTAACTGTATTCCTAATTACTGAAAATTAGAAGAGACATTACATTAATTAAACAAGATTACAACTAATTAATTAAAGGGTAGTTCTAAACCCCTGTAAACTCTCTTATTCGACAATTTTCACATGTTCTCCATTGCCAGTGAAAAATTAAGGTCGAACTCAATGCGCTTATCATTACCCATAAAATCGATCACTGAGGAAGAATCTGACACTTCGATGCCGGGAACAACACAACCATCTTCGTTGATGAACACCGTTATCTCCTTATGATAATTTATTTCTTGATGATTAATTTTATATTGTTGAAAAGAATTTCCAAAAAACACAACCAATTCAATGGAAGAACACCTCAGTAATCGGAGAAATTAAGATGAAATTAAGGACTTTGAAACAAAAAGTTACCTACACAATTGGTAAGCATATCAATGGAGGAGGATGAGCTGCTGATGCTTAGATCAATGGGCGACGGGGATTCAACTATGAGCACCACATTCAATGATTCAATAATGCCATTCTTTCTAACTTGGAGGTCAATTCACCGACAACAACGAAATCAATAAATTTGTCTTTGTTTTTCTCCTCAAAACTTAATTGGAGTAGGTAAATAGGTTGGTGGAGAAAGTGAAGATGAATTTTTTGATTTCGGTGCCGCCGGTGAATTAGCCTCTAAGTCAGAATAGTACTGTTGAGTCATCAAATGCGGTGCTGGCGGTTGAAGAACCGTCGCCTTTTGATTTAAGCCTCGAAATCATCAACAACTCATCCTCCTCCATTGGTATGCTTACCAACGGTGTAGGTAATTTTTTATTACAAAGTTCTTAATTTCATCTTTCTCCGATTGCTAGAGGTGTTCTACTGTTGAATCAGTTTTCTTTTTTGGATTGTTTTCAATGATATGAAATGAATCATCGCGAAACAAATTATCGTAAAGAGATGACAATATGCATCGACGGAAATAGTGTTGTTGTTTCAAGCACCGACGAGTCGGATTTTTCCTCAGTGATCGATTTTATAGATAATGATGATTGTATTGAGTTCGACCTTAAATTTCCACCGGCATCGGAGAACATGTGAAAGTTGTCGAATTTGAGAGTTTGCATGGATTTGAAACTGTCATTTAATTAATTAATTATAAATTTATTTAATTAATGTAATTTCTTCAGTAATTAAGAATAGTGTTTAAAAAATAAGATAACAGTAGAAAAAGAAGATAGAGTAGACTTCTAGGGTCTAACATTGGCGGTATTGGTATAATTATTTTAGGTCACTAAGAAATAGGGTTTGAGTTATAATTGGGTCATGGGTGGGTAATGTTATGGAAGATGAGTGAGTTTTTAAATTTTGATAAGAAAATAAATTAAAATTTTAGTAAATTATTGAGATGAAATCACGTGTCCAACCATTATTTCAATAGTAAAAAATTAAATAAAAATTTGAGTAAATTGTTCATACAAATCTGAACTTAATCCCTCAAAGAGATAATATGACTTCTTTTTCAGATTTAAGGTCAATCAGTCTTAATAATTTTCTAAATAAGGTCATTTCAGGATTTATCCATGATAGGCTAGAGGTATTGATATCAAATCATATCTCTGCTAATCAATTTGAATTTGTCAAAGATAGGAACATTATAGAGAATATCGTACCTGCATAGAAAATTATAATAGATACATTAGAAAGAGAAGTAAGATTGCTAATATAGTCTTTAAACTAGATATGAGAGGAACATATGATAGAGTGATCAACTGAAGATTTTTTTATGAAAATTCTTAACAAAATGGACTTTGATAATGTATTTTTCTTAAAACATTTGGAGACTAGTTGCTAATAATTGGTACTCTATGTTGATTAATGTTGAATTTCTGCTTTCTTTACTCTACTAAAGAGGTCAAGTAAGGGGATCCCTTATCCTCTTCATTATTCATTCTATCTGATGATAGGTTTTTTTCAAGGGCTCTGAATAACATATACTCTTGTCCATATTATAGGAGATTTTGTCTACCTAAGTGGAGTGAAAATATTACTCACTTGGTCAATGCTGATGACACTACGATTTTTTATAATGCTGACAGATTCTCTATAAAGTCTTTGATGAAAATTTTATAGGTCTATGAAAGACAATCAGGGTACAAGATTAACAAAGACAAAGTTGCCTTTTTTGTTGTTGCGTAATATGACTTCTTAAAGAGATATTCAACTGGTATAAGAATTCTCAGGTTTTCCTAGATGAAAAACGTGCGTAATAAATTACAAGCTTAGAAAGAAAATTATTATCTTTAGAAGGAAAAGTTGTTCTCATCAACAATGTTCTACAGAGTATCCCTATATATTAACTAGGATAAATTAGTTAACTAGTCAAAATCTCTAACATGATTATTAAAAATGTCAAAATGTCAATATTTTAGCAAAGAAAGTGTATCCTAATATACTTCATTTACCTTCCTTTTATTTCTCAAATTTGCCCCATTTTTTTAATTCATTACGTGTGAAAGTTAAAAACAAAGACCCCACCACCCACTTTTCTCTCTCTAAATTTTTTACTCAAATTCTATCCTTTCTCTTTTTCTCTCTCTCACAATTTCTTCCATTATTCCATATCTTCAAGTAACTTAAATCTTGCCTTTTCTAAATTAAATTCCTCCATTTTTTTCTAATAAATCTCAGAAATCATTCAAAAGATTTTCAACCATTGTCAAAGTGAATTTGACTGATGTGCGATTGTTTCCATTATGGAAGAAATTTTGAAATAATTGATTGAGATTTCGAAGTGAATTGGATTGATTTTGTTGAACTTCGAGATTGTCGATGAAATACAAAAACGATCAGGGTATTCATTAACTATTGGTTCTTTAATTTTTTTAGAAGTGATTCGAAAATGACTATTGAAAAAGTGATTCGAATTTGGATCTGGATCGTATTTTGTATGTTGGATCTGAAGATCTTCATAAGTTACTATCTGAATATTGGATTTAAAGGTTAGACATTCACTGAGGTATTCAATTTGGGAGTTTCGGATCAATATCTCATCTAAGACACTTTGTTGGACGGCATCAACAATTCTAGTTATCTTTTCAAGGAATTGATGTATTTTTGCATCTTTCTCACATGCAGAAGGACCCAAAGGAAATGCAAGTACAGAATCATCAGCCATATTTCAAAGTTAAAAAATACATTTTTTAATCTGTAATCCGTTTGGGATACAAACATTGAATTGTTTTGACTTTTTTTGTATGTTGGATGCTTGGAATACAAAATAATTTGGAATCTAATTTAGTAGATGTTCTATAAATTAAACTTTGAATACAATATATTTTTGGAATACATAACAGATAAGAAATACTTTTTTTTAAAATACAAATTTTGATTGTTACTTTGATTGTAAATTTGTATGTTTTGATGACTGAAATACAAATTTTGTTGGAATTTTAAGAAAGAATATACATTTTTGCAAAATATACAAATCAATGTTGTATCTTTTCTGAATGAACACAAGTATACATAAGTATATGGATACAAATATGTTTCTTAATAACTACAAATAAATTTGGTATACCTATTGGAATGAATACAAACTAATAAAGAAATACAAATGTCATTATACAAATCCAAACATGAAAGCCACAATGAATACAAATACACATATCATAATTCATACATATTGGAATGAATACAATCAATTACTTTTGAAATTGTAACTGATGAGAATTTTAAGTGATATGTTTCTTTTAAAATAAAATATTATATCCATGATTTTCTCCTTTCTGTTATTAAATAATTGTATTCTTTCAAATCAAACAAACAATTTTTTTTTACATAAATCAGAAGAATAAAAAACTAAAATATTGACATTTTTAATAAATATTGAAAATATTGATAAGAGGTTCCGTTAAATGCTAAAATATTGACATTTTAAAAAATTTCCCTATTAACTATCTGCAATGATTCCACCAAATGTGTGATTCATGATCTACACAAAATGTTTGTTAGATTTCTGTAGATCTTCAAGGAAGGGGGCAGAAACAAGCACTAGATTACTTGGGCTAAAATTTGTCAATCTAGGATGAAAGGAGGAAAAATCTCTAATTTTAGCATGATATCAGAAATCAATAGAAATATTCATAATCTTGACGCGGTTAGATACCGTTGGTTGATGCATATTCCTAAAGATTGGCCTATGAGAGTTAAATTTTTTGTGAGCTACATATATTTTAAAATCATCCACCTATGACCCAATTGCCACGCCCCGAGCCTACACCCTAGGCAGGACTGGCATTCGAGAACCATTGTTGGCATCAAGCGAACCCTTGGCCTGACTTACCTACTCAACGGAAGACTTAAATCAACAAAGACAAGTTTATGTAATAAACTGGAATGTTATAATGGAACATTCAACTTGGTCATTAAGGCAAACTCAAGTCTTAACATAAGATAATGACAATGAAAAGACTAAAGAACTAATATCTGACTGTCTATGAAGCCTCTAAAACAACTGAGATGGATGTCGGGACAAAACTCACGACATCCTAATGAACTAATAAAATAACTGAAAGCAATAAAAAGGAGTCCTCCAGAATGTAAGAAGGCTCACCAACTGACTCTGGAGTGCTCACTGGATCAACGATGTGCTGAATGTCGATCCTAGTTACCTGTGTCTGCATCATAATAAGATGCAGGCCAACTGGCATCAGTACATTGAATGTACGAGTATGCGAGTTGGAATTCTAAACACAACATAGGCTTGAAAGGAATCTAAAGAACTTACTTGGCTCAACTCAACTCAACATAACTGAACTCATTTCAATATAAAACAGTTTAAAACAAGTGCAATATAAAAAAAAGTTGTTTAAAATATGATGTCAACTCTGTGTGTATGCAAAGATACATATAACTCTGAGATGTATGTAAAAATACAAATAAACGGTGTATTTGAGAATACAATTACTTCTGTGGGAGTTTCTCTAACCGACAACCTTCACGTAAGAGCTACTGTGATGATACAACGTTTTGCCTCACGCTGCCAGAGCCGTCCTATACCTTGCCGAGGGTATAGAACTTGAACTACTAAGTGGATCCACTAGTCTGTGCTAAAAAACACTAAAGGAATCATCTAAAAAGTATGACCCTTTTCTACCCATGATGACTACATGGTTTATGAGAGCTGTGAGTTGTCTGAACTCTCCCCCATATCGGTGCTCAATACATACTCCCAAAAATATGATATTAGCTCTTATGTTTAAAACATACTTCTTTCTGTGATTTGAGATTAGTGCTCAAAAACTTACTCAAAGGATATCTTGGAAATCAAAATTTCCTCTTTTGCTTCTTTTAGAAAACGATTCCTCTTTTCTGAAAACTAGCCCGAAGGCTCTTTGGAAATCGAGGTTTCCTTTCTTTTTTAAATGTGAAAACATTTTAAACCCTTTGGGAATACATAGTCCCCATATATTTTTGAAGAAATTAACTTCAAACTTTACTCTTTGATCGTTACTCAACTTGAACTTTAAGTCTTAAAACAAAGTTAAAACATTTGGAAAACTCTAAGAATTTCTCTCGACTTGACTCTTACTTCTCTTGAATTTGATCTTAACTTTCCTTGAATTGGATTATGGATTCAAGGTTCATGATCTCATATTTATGGATGATTTCATGATGTTTAGATGTACCTTAGAGTGTTGGAATCAACTAGAAAACATAGGTACATTGCTAAGGAACAAGTACTAAAAGGTGGGAAAGAAATGGGAAAGGCTGCATCCCTGGCGATCTGAGAGGCGCGGGGCGCCAAAGGGAAAAGTTCAGAGATTGCCCTAGGGAGCGCTGGCTGGCGCAACGCCTCACCCCTATCCTAGGTGTTTGGAGACTTTTCTTGCTCGTTTTTCATCTCTAAACCCTCTAAATTTCAATGGTTCTTTCTCCAAACACTTAGAATCATCTGTACCCTCAATATACATCATATTCTACTCGAAAAACACAACTAACAACATGAATCAATCTGAAGAAAACTCCAACAACACAACCCACAAGAATTCAAACAAATTTCATCAAGAACTCAAGGATTTACTTTCAAATCTAATTCTTTTTAAAAATAAATAAAAATAAATCATATTTATGTATGCTATGTTGAAATTTGCGATAAGAGTATTATGTTAAATTTTTTGTTTTGAAATTATAACTTATGTTATATTTTCAGTTTTATTTGTTTTAGTAATATTGAATTCAAATTGCAAGTCATTTTTTAGTTAGACTTGATAGATTATCTTTTTGTCAAACATTTTAATAATTTATGACATTTTATTTATATATTAATCTTTTTATCAAACTTGCATTTCACGATGTTCGTAGAAACTTTATACTTTTAGTTTTTATGATAAATTCAATTGAAATATATTAATTTGAAAAAATATAAATCAATTATTTTTTCATAATATTAGTTAAGAACATATGTTAATTAATTAATATATTTTCAAAAAATAATATATATCTTAAATATTTAATATCATTTATATAGTTTCTTAAATTTTAGTGTAAATTTTAAATAATTAATTTTTATTTTTTAAAATTTAATATAATATTATGATTGCAATTGTGCATTCAAACAGAACATGTGTAATTACACTGTGGCATCCAAATAGGACATGTGTAATTACAGTGTAGTTACACTGTGGCAACCAAACAGATTAGTGTAATTGTTGGATTGTGTAATTACTAGGCTGGTAATTACTACCCTAGTAATTACACCAAGTCCAATTACCAGGTGATTTGCAAACAGACCCTAATTTTGCTCCAAATCATTTAAATTTCAGTCTATTCTGTTCTATTTCCTTTCAATTCTAGTTTATTCATTTCAATTCTACTCACTCCAATTCAAATTCTCATTTCAATTATAGCCATTACTGATTTCAATTTTGACTCATTCTCATTTCAAGACGCCAATTCAGTCAAATCTCAGCCATTCATTCAAAACAAAATCCAAAAGAGTTGTTAGGTCGTGCACCAAAACCTGTTTTGCTAAAAATGGGGCGCGACACCACTGAATGCAAAGTGTCCTCTTAGGGTAATTATTCCCCTCTAATGCCTGAGGTTTAAAGGAATAGATCATCTTGGGATAGAACGATTCTGTTCACCAATTTATTGATCCAAAAACAATGGTGTCAGTGAGCCACTCAATAGGAGAAAAGTACACGAATATTTAATTGTGTAGAAGAAAAAGAAATTCAGAATCTTCGTTGTTTTAAAATAAGAGGAAATTCCTCTATTTATTGACAACAAAGGATAGTGTGAACAAATGCTTATTGTGCCTTATCGGAAAGGTGACAAACTTTTATAAAATTCACAATTTTTCATAAAAGTCGCAACTCTTCATAAAATTTGCAACTTTTCATGAAAGTCACAACTCTTCATATTTCATTCACACCTTTTTAAAATCCAACAATGTGTACTTCATATATCAATTCAAAGCTCTAATAAATGGCATTGACCTTCAATCTACATTGTACCACCCCTACACAAAAAAAAATGATTAACTCAAATCAACAAAGGTATAAAGTAAGATTATTGAGAAACAGTAGACTAATGCATGCAACAATGTATACATAGGATTAACGGAGAAGCAGTCACAATTCCAAAATTAAATAGAAAATTCTCAAGGTATAACTGTTATATATGCATCTAAGTCAGCTAACTCACATAGTTTGGCCCAATATTTCATTTTGGTACTAAATGGTTAAACTTAAGTTTGGTCTAGTATTCCAATCTGACGATCAGTTTCTTAAGTAAGTTCAAAGGGGGGCTAATATTTATACATATGGAATATTTGAGGGAGCTTAATTTGTAAGATGGTGGTGACGGTTGTGAAAGTTTCTGAGAGGAGGGAGAGGCTAGTTTTGGAAATAAATAAAATAAAAAGGAATCCTGATTTGTGGTGGCGCCACGTAGGCGGGCCTAAGGCTCTTTTATATATATATGATTGATTAAGAAGATATATATTTGATCTTCATTCTTTTCATCGTTATTTTTTAATGCAAATGTAAGTTTTATATATAAACACATTATTCAATGTAAACGATCTATCATATTTAGAACATAAGGGATAAATTGTAAATATGGAACTCATGTTCTCAGAGACTTGTCAATCTATTTAGGTGCACTGAAGGAAACCGTTTTGCAGCCTTATTACAAAGAACCCTTGTACCCCAAAAAGGAAAATTATTTACAAGTGGCTATTTCTTTAATTTCATACCCCTTTTGTTTCTAACTACTAATTTGTGTTTACTATTTGATTCCATCAAAATATACTCTGATGGGATCAAAGAAGAAGAAGCAATGCTTCTGTGAAAACACTACTCAGTTACTCATCTATACCATTAGAGTATATATATACCCTAATGACATCAAGGAGGAAGAAGCATTATTTCAGTGAAAAGAATGTTCAATTAATGCTTGATACTATCAGAGTATATAGATATCATCAGAGTATATATATATATTTCGATGGTATCAGTAGTGGTTCAATGAATATAACAAGGGGGCAGTCAGGTAAATAGTTTGGGTTGTCTCCACTTAGAGTAAATATATTGAGTTGAGTCCAACTTATGTAAATACTTTGCCTAATGGGTTCAATTTGTGTAGTTTTCCCTTACAAAATGACACAACAGACATCTACATGAGATGTTTAAAACGAACAAAGCTTAGTTAAGAAATCTAAGTAAAAATTGGTGCCAACTTTAAGTGACCACCCATAAGTTTGGCCCTTCTAAAATTTATCCACTCGATGGTTATACCAATATTGTTTGTCTTGAAGTTATGTGTTTAGGAGAGGATCTTTCATTTATTTATTTCCTCACATACATAAATCATATATAAGTTTCTTCACTAGTATATTTGTTTTATACATTTGATTTTTGATATGCTTTACTTCAATCGAAGGTCAATAGGAATAAGAATGCATATACATCATGCTCATCAAATTCATTTGTAAAAATTATACTAAGTATATATGTTATTGTACTCTATTCATACATAGCCTCAGACTCTTGATGCTTCACTTTTTTTCCTTTTTTTAAAAAATGATTTTGGTTTGGATCAAGTGGATGTCATTTGTTTTTCAAAAAGAAAAAACTTACTATAAATCGCTGGAAATCCAATGAGAACATCATATCATATCATATCATATATATATATATATAAAGGAGAACCCTAGGTCCGCCTACGTGGCGTCACCAGAAGCCAAGATTCTCTTTAAATTTATTTTATTTTCAAAACTAGCTTTCCCCTTTCATGAAAAGTTGTGACTTTTATGAAAACTTGTGACTTTAATGAAAAGCTGTGACTTTTATGAAGAGTTGCCCATTTCATGGAGAGTTGTGACTTTTATGAAAAGTTGTGACTTTTATGAAGAGTTGCAACTTTTATGAAAGGTTGTGACGTTTATGAAAGGTTGTGACCTTTCCGAAGGGTTGTGACTTTTCCAAAAAGTTGTGACCTTTCTGATAAGGCACAATAAGCATTTGTTCATACTACCCTTTGTTGTCTATAAATAAAGGGATTTCCTCTCATTTTAAACAACGAAAATTCTCTACTTCTTCTTCTTCTACACAGTAAAATACTTGTGTACTTTGCTCTTGTTGAGTGGCTAACTGACATCACTGTTTTTGTATCAATACGCTGGTGAATAAAATCGTTACATCCTGAGAGGATCTATTTCTGTAAATCTTGGGTACTAGAGGGGAATAATTTTTTAAGGGAACATTGTGCATTTAGTGTACTCGATTTTTCCTTTCTGTTTCATTCTATTGTTACAGATCCTGGTATGTTCTTTTAAAGTCATTAATTTATGCTTATGTTATTAATTATTGTTCTTTATTACATGTTTTAAACTTTGTTGTTTATGTTTCTGCAAAGTTATTATCTCCAGTTATAATGAACATATACACTCAGTTTCAAAAATTCATGTTTTGATATTCTATATAAAATTCTATTGCTTAAAAGTACTATATATAAGCTTACATATTCTCTATTTTTACATAGATAAGAAGTTTCTTACGTATCAATTGAAGAAATTCATTATGCAAGTTCAAAAAGTTATAATTGCTTTCATGTTCAAGCGTAATTTTTTTAAAACATTTTTTTAAATATTTTCATGGGACATAGATCACAATTGTATAAACTATGCAAGTTAAATGTGTTCTTTTTCTTACGAAACGCCTTCGTATTTATTTTTATTTTCTTCTTTATTTTCCTTTTAATGTTGATAAAAAACCAATGATATATTATTTCTGAATAATTTGTTCATTAGAGTTCTTGACTTATGTGATAATGACAAACAATCAGATTCATGTTGAAATAATGCTAATATTTATTTAAGAATCTATTTTTCCATTATTTTAATGTATGGATATTAGTAAAAGATTATTTGTAAGTTCAATTCAATTATTCTTCCCGCGGGCAAATTATCTAGTATATATATAAAAGAGAATCTTAGGCTCGCCTACGTGGCGCCACAAACCATAATTCATTTTTAATTTACTAGCCTTACCCTTTCATGAAAAGTTGTGACATTTATGAAAAGTTTCGACTTTTATGAAAAGTTGCGACTTTTATGAAGAGTTGCGACTTTTATGAAAAATTGTGACTTTTATGAAGAGTTCCAACTTTAATGAAAAATTGTGACTTTTATGAAAAGTTGTGACATTTCCGAAGGGTTGCAACTTTTCCAAATATTTGTAACCGTTTCGATAAGGCACAATAAATATTTGTTCACATTATCCTTTGTTGTCTATAAATAGAGGAATTTCCTCTCATTTTAAAACAACGAAAATTTTCCAAATATTTGTAACCGTTTCGATAAGGCACAATAAATATTTGTTCACATTATCCTTTGTTGTCTATAAATAGAGGAATTTCCTCTCATTTTAAAACAACGAAAATTTTCCAAATATTTGTAACCGTTTCGATAAGGCACAATAAATATTTGTTCACATTATCCTTTGTTGTCTATAAATAGAGGAATTTCCTCTCATTTTAAAACAACGAAAATTTTCCAAATATTTGTAACCGTTTCGATAAGGCACAATAAATATTTGTTCACATTATCCTTTGTTGTCTATAAATAGAGGAATTTCCTCTCATTTTAAAACAACGAAAATTTTCCAAATATTTGTAACCGTTTCGATAAGGCACAATAAATATTTGTTCACATTATCCTTTGTTGTCTATAAATAGAGGAATTTCCTCTCATTTTAAAACAACGAAAATTTTCCAAATATTTGTAACCGTTTCGATAAGGCACAATAAATATTTGTTCACATTATCCTTTGTTGTCTATAAATAGAGGA
>JAJOOI010006906.1:0-19851 GCA_029582585.1 Solanum bukasovii
AAGACCATGTATAATGGAGATAAAATATCATTTATAAGTGTTCACCAAAAACACATGTCACTGTAAAATCGTAAGACCATGTATGGGGTTGACATCTATCAAGTGTCAGAAAATCAAGAAATTAGTAACCTAATGAAAGGGGGAGCCAAATGACTTGATCAATTCAATTAGAAACTCATCGTCTATTTTCTTTATTCAAATCTTTTAACAACACAAAAGAAAATCATTGTTCAACTCTTTGACAATATGAACAAATCTAAAGCTCTAGCCTTCCTCTCTATCTATATAAGGGATGGAAATGCGAAGGCCTTTGCTATCCCTTCTTTACTATATGTGCGAAGATCTTACAAGACATGTAATATGACCATATGTTTCTTGTTTCAAGTTAATCACTTTATTTCTTTCATATATCAACTCATTTTCATTTATTTGTCGTTAAATTACTCGTAACTAATATCGTTTCTCTTTGATACTACGCAGTCGTCCCCAACGGAAAGAGACAGCATAAGAGAGCCATGCGAGAAAATAGGGTTGTCACTAGCAACAATTTTGATGGAACTTGGAGATAGCATAAGAGACATGAAAAGATGTCGTGCCAAAAGTTTGATAACACAATGCATGAGAGAAGAGCTAAGCCTCCTTGTAAACTTAGACAATAATAATAATTCGACTGATAATGAAAGTACTCTTGGATTGGCCAGCTTTATTTTTCAAATCTTAGAGATGGTGGACAAGGTTGAATTGTTGGCTACCAAGGTGGAAGAACTTGGTGAAATTGCTCACTTTCACAACAAGAAACTTGATGTGTAACTATAATATTTAAGTGAATATATGCCAATTCCTTTTCAATTTTCTGTTTTTTAACTTCCCAATTGAAATATAATTATTGTCTTTAAGCCCTTTAGATCATGCGTACATAATTACACCCTTGAACGAAAATTAAAGTCATTTTTGTCGTAAACATTTTTGTATCAAAAGAATGGCGAGAAAATAGTCTAAAGCCTCCTCAAATTATACCTGAAATTCCAACTACACACTCCACCTTCACGGGTGTCCTATTACCCCCTGAACTGTTTAAAATATGTGGCACAGCGAGTGTAGCTCACTCTCTCAAAGAGAGTGAGGACCAAAACAAATAATAAAGCTTTATTTTTAAAATTTCTATTCATAAATATGTGTATTTTTAATTTTTTTTTTTCTTATTTATTTCCTTTCTTCCTCACAACAACATAAACCAAATCTCTCCATCACTCACCTTCTCTAAGCCTCCGCGAGCATCACATTCATTGGATTCACCATGGAATTTCATTATTCCTCTTGATTCTAGAATTTTGATTATTCAATTTGTGCATGAAATTAGGAAATTTTGAAAACCAACTTTTTAGTAATATTATTAAAATTGTTAATCACCATGCCTAACCACATGGCCAAATGGGTTAGAAAATTCTTATCTTGATTTTTGGTGCCCTAGTTTAATAATTTAAATTCAAGTTCAGAAAGAATTTTGGATTGTCAACGAAACCCATATGTGATTTTGAAAATAGAAATGAAAAGATCCATTATTATGTATCCATTACCTCAATTTGAAGAATTCGACAAATTCATCCATGAAAATAACTTGAGTATCAATTAAATAGTGGATGAAACGATTAGGAATAAAATTCTCGCCAAATTTTACCTTTCAAAATTGTTGTTGCGGTCATCGATGATGAAAACATGAAACATATCGTCAACTCCTCCAAAATTTGAGTTTTTTTATATATCAAAGGTTTAAGACTTGATATTATTGATGGTAGGAAGGAAGAAGTGAGTTGGGTTGATTGATAAACTTTTGATGTTTGTAAGGAAGATGAAAATGGTTGAAAGAAAAAAAAGTGTATACTTGACTTGAAAAAAGACCTAAACACTGCCGCCACCGTCAAACTATTTTTCCGGTGGTTATAACCACCATGGATGCTGGCTCCTAGCCCTTTTGATTCTGTTTTATCTCAGTTAAACTCCACACCTCTATCAATTCATTCAGGTTGGTCAGCCTGCTATACCTAATAAACCTTCATATGCAAGCTCTTTAATGCCCACGAATTCAAACTCTAAGCCAATTCAGCTGAAACCAATAACCTATCTTCATGGAGAACCGATCGTCCTATGGGAGCAGGAAGAGGTAGAATACATGATTATCAATGAGAACCTTGAATTTGCAGTCATTGGAAAGTTCTCCTATGGATGGCCAAACATACAAGAGTTGAGAAAATTGATCCTGAAGCAATGCAAACTGAAAGGAGAATGCAAGATTGGGCTATTAAGAAACAGACATATACTGATACGGGCGACATTATTAGAAGATTATGTGCATTTATTATCAAAGCTTGCCTTTTATATTACACAGAGGAGCTGGTCCTTCCCTATGAGAACCTTGAAGTGGGATCCAATGTTCAATTCGGAATAAAAGACAACTACATCGATCGCGTGGATTTCTTTCCCTTCACTTCCTCCAAATTTCTTTGGGAAGGAAGCCATTTTTTCCATAGCGGCAGCCGTTGGAAAACCTCTACAGGTGGACATGGCAACAAAGAACCAGACAAGACCTAGTTGTGCAAGGGTGAAAGTAGAGGTGGATCTTTTAAGGGATTTTCCCAAACGAATAAAAATACGCATGAGGCGATTTAATGGAGAGGTAATAGAGAAGTAGGTGAATTTCAAGTATGATTACGTCCCCAAATATAGTAAAACTTGCATGATACAAGTACATGACGAACAACAGTGTTACGTGGAACACCTAGAATTATATCCAACAAAGGAGAAGGAGCAACAAAAGACAAAAGTTGCTGATGGACATAAGGATGAAACACTAAATGAAATGGTGAATGGTAACAATGAAAGGGGAGAAAACCTCAAACAAGACAAGGAGGAATGGATTTTGGAACAAAGAAATAAAAAGATAGGATGGAAGAAACAACCTGAACAAGTTTGGGACAAGGTACAAGTTCCAACAGTTAACCAATTTGGAGCACTGGAAGCAGCAGAAAAGGACTGTGGAGTAGATGTATAGGTAGAAGAGAAAGGAGGCAGGGAAGAGGATAAAAAAGAAACCTCAAAGGGTTGGGTAGAGAGATCATTTGAGAATAAAGTTTCAACACCAGGAATACAAAGTAGTTACATCAACAAAGACAAAGGCAGTAACATGCATACCCCTGAAAAGAGAACAAGATCAATGGAAACATCAGGCAAAGTGGGAGTGACATTTTGCAGTGTGGAACATGATGGTACACAAGCAATGGGTGACACTTCACAAAGGCATCGAACAACAGTAGCGGAGAGTAAGGAGAATGAAAGACTGTTGGTGGTGAATGTAGATGAATTGCCTTTTAAGGAGGCTCCTAATTTAATTGATGAATCGGATGAGGAAATAAGTCATAGGAAGGATAGCGAGGATGAAGATGCTTTGGAGTACAACATACAACAAATCAGTAAGGCAGGAGATCTATTGCCTAGACACATCAATAGCTTAAAGGCAAAGAGATGACGACCCACCATTCCTCTGCAAGTCAAAACAAGAAGCAGTAAGGACCGATCTTCCAGTAGTGATCAATGATTGAAAAGGTCATTTTCTGGAATATTAGATCGGTTAACACCCAAAATTCTTTTGGGAGGTTAATGGACCTAAACAGGAGACATCATTACTCATTCATAGCTTTAATGGAACCTTTTCAGGACCCATCAAAGTTAGAACATTTTAAAAATAAACTGGGATTCGATAAGGCCGTGGCAAATTGTTCTGGGAAAATTTGGACTTTCGATTGGGAGGGCACTGTCGTGATGGATTCAATTCAACAGTTAACCTTGAAGTTCTATAATAACAATTTTTGCTACATTATTTCCTCAGTATATGCTAAATGTAGTTAGGTGGAAAGACTGGAATTATGGGAAGATTTAGCTAACATTGTTGAAGATGTTCATGTTTCATGGATGGTGAGTGGCGATTTTAATGTAATTTTAAAGGAGGAGGAAAAATTGGGTGGTTTAGCTTTTACCCAACATGAAGCAATGGATTTTGCTCATTGTATAAATAGTTGTGCCTTGTCTGAGGTAACCTTAATGGACGAATTGAAGATGACTGCATATTAAAAAGATTGGACAGAATCCTGGTGAATCATGAGTTCTTGGCAACATTCCCGTCCACAGAAGTTCATCATCTTATTAGACAGGGATCTGATCATGCCCCTCTTCATGTGATTTGCAAGACAACCACGGAGTTCGTCATCAAACTGTTTAGATTTTTAAATTTTTGGACTAAGCATCAGCAATTCAAGAGTATAGTACAACAGAATTGGGCTATTGATTTCGTGGGCAGTCCATTTTATGGAGCTTCAAGCCAAACTGAAGAGAGTGAAGAGAGCTTTGATGACATGGAGTATAAAGGTTTTTGGCAATATTTTTCAACAGATTGCGACAATAAAGGATGTTATCAGAATAAAAGAAACTCAGCTTGAGATGAATCCTTCTGCTGAAAATAGAGCGGCTTTAAGTCGAATGGAAGCTAAATTGAAGAAATATCTTAAGATTGATGAGGAGTACTGGAAATAAAAGGCAGGAATGAGATGATTTATTCATGGAGATCGGAATACCAAATTTTTTCACTCTTACGTGAAAGGTAGAAGGAGAAAGCTACATTTAACAGAGATTAGTAATGATCTAGGTGAAGTTGTACAAACTAATCACCAGATGGGAGAGGCAGCCATATCCTTTTTTACGAAGAAGTTTACAAAAGAAGGTGACATCCATGATTTTTCAATGATAAACCATATTCCTAGTCTGATCACAAAAGGTGAAAATGAGGAGATGGTTAAGCTACATTCGCATGATGAAGTATAAAAGGTAGTCTTTGAATTAAATGGAGACAGTGCATGTGGACCGGATGTTTTTTCAAGACTATTTTTTCAGAGTTGTTGGGAAATCATTGGGGAAGATATTACCAAACTAGTAAGAGCTTTCTTTTGTGGGCAGGAGCTACCCAAATTCATCACTCATACTAATCTAGTTTTACTCCCTAAGAAAGAGGAGGTAAAGACCTTTTCAGATCTTCGACCCATTAGTCTTAGTTGTTTCATTAATAAAGTAATCTCAAGGATGTTACATGATAGAATGGTAGAAGTGCTTCCAAAGATAATCTCCCCAACCCAATCAGGTTTCATGAAGGGCAGAAGCATCACTGAAAATGTGCTATTGGCTCAAGAAATAATCAGGGATATAGACAAAAGAAATTAGAATATTAACGTGGTGGTGAAGTTGGATATGGCTAAAGCATATGACAGAGTGTCTTGGGTATTTCTAACGAAGGTCCTGAGAAAGTTTGGTTTTTCGGAGATCATCATAGACATGGTTTGGAGATTGGTTTCTAACAACTGGTATTCGGTGCTAATCAACGGGCAATCCACTGGGTTTTTTTGTTCTTCCAGGGGGCTTAAATAGGGTGATCCACTATTCCCTACTCTATTCATTATTGCAGCAGAGGTGCTGGCTAGAGGTCTGAACAGTTTGCACAAAGATAGAAACTTTAAGGGGTATGACATGCCTAAGTGGAGCCTAGAAATAAACCACTTATCCTATGCAGATGATACTATTTTATTCTGCTTAAGGGACAAAATATCAGTGATAAAAATGATGGTGATATTGAGAGAATATGAAAGGATTTCGGGTCAAATGGTAAACAAAGCAAAGAGCTCCTTTTATTTACATGAGAAAACGCAGTTAATAGTTACAATAAGGTTGAGAAGACTGACTGGGATAAGGCAAGGAAATTTTCCTATCACCTATCTAGGATGTCCAGTTTTTTATGGAAGGAAGAACAAGAGCTACTTTGAGGAGTTGATAAGGAAAATTGCGGGAAGAATCCTACTATGGCAGAATAGGTTTCTCTCTTTTGGAGGTAAGTACACTCTAATCTATCATGTCCTTCAATCTCTTCTTGTGTACTTGCTTTCGACAATGAATCCTCCCAAGTGCGTGATAGACCAGATTCACAAAAACTTTGCAAAGTTTTTCTGGGGCAGCTCTAGTAGTCTGAAAGGAAAGCACTGGGTTGCATGGGACGATATGTGCTTACCAAAAGAGGAACGAGGTTTGGGATTTAGGTCCCTGCATGAAGTTAATAATGCACTTTTTGCAAAACTCTGGTGGAATTTCAGGGTATCCATATCATCATTATGGAGCATAGGGAAACAAGTACTGCAAAAAACTACATCCTACCATGGCAAAGTGTGTTGGAGCATCTCATGTATGGAAGAAAATGGTGGCTATGTGAGATGAAATCGAACATGAGATTTGGTGGCAAGTAAAGGCTGGAAATTCCAATTTTTGGTTTGATAACTGGACGAAACAAGGCGCTCTATACTTTACAGAAGGGGAATCTGCCAGGAAAGAGGAGATTGAGGTAAAAGAATTCTTTGAGAATGGCATATGGAAGATAGATAAATTGAGAGAATTTCTTTCAGAAGAAATGACAGAGTATACGTTGAAAATATCAAGCCCGGTATGATTGAAACTCTGGATAAGGCTTGGTGGATGGGGAACTCGACAGGTGAATTCACTGTCAAATCTGCTTACCACTTAGTACAACATAAAAGAGACAAGATAGAGTGGAATAATTGTATGTGGTTAAAGTGCTTGCCTTTTAAGATTTCCTTCTTCCTATGGAGAGTTTGGAAGAAAAGAATTGCCACTGATGACAACCTGAAAAGAATGAGGATGAATATAGCCTCTAAATGTTACTGTTGTGATAGTAGAGAAATGAAAACCATGACACATTTACTACTAACAGATCCCATAGCTCAAAGGCTATGGAAGCAATTTGCTTCTTGTGCAGGTATTATTATTGGAGGACAACAGTTACATCAATTAATTTTCCAATGGTGGGAATATGATAGAAATCCTAAAGTACAACACATAATGAAGGCCATTCCAGCTATTGTCATATGGGAACTTTAGGAAAGAAGGAATATGAAGAGACATGACAAGGAAATTTCTTTCAACAAACTGTACTCACAATGTCAATTGACAGTACATCAGCTGATTAGAGCCAAATATTCTTGGCTAAGAATTGTTCCTTATCACTGGGCTGGAATGATTGATTTGCTTCAGAATTATAAACCGAATCTTTACTTTCATATTGTCAAGTGGGAGGCACTAGATAAAGGATGGGTCAAGTGCAATACAGATGGGACAAGCAAAGGCAACCCCGGGGAGAGTTCATATGGTTTCTTTCTAAGAAATAGTACGGGGGATCTGTTATATGCTGAGGCGCAGAATATTGGTATAACTACAAACATGGAAGCAGAAATAATAGCTATGTGGAATGCATTAAAATATTGCAAAAGACAAGGCATCAGTAACATCATCTTAGAGACCGAATCTTTGAGCCTTAAGAATATGCTTATGAGGGATTGGAAGATACCATGGAGCTTAACCGAGAAGATAGATGAGATACAGGAAATTATGGCTAACATACATATTCAGGTGATGCACAGTTTCAGAGAAGCGAACCAATTAGCAGATTGCATTGCTAACTTAGCTATAAATCAAGAGGACAAACAACACTATGACAGTTTTCATAATTTACCAAGCAGGGCAAGAAAGATTCTAAACATGAATAAACAACATACACCAACAATCAGAATCAGAACAAAAAGGATAAAACAATCACCAACAAGATAAGTAGAAGAAGGATCACAAGTTCACATACTACAATTACAAACTAGTTTGTGGTCAAACCATTGGCAAAATAGGTACACGAGATCTAACCAGCCTGAGCTATAACAGCTAACAAAAACAATAGAGTCACCAGCAAAAACGAGAGTAAGATTGGTATGGAAGTCCATGTGCACAGTGAGGAGAACTATAAGAAGGCAACTTGGATTTCTCTTTCTTTGTTTCAACTGCGCGGGAGGAAGCGAAGCCGATTAGTGATGACAAAGGAGGGTAAAGGGGAGCACTTATATGAAATGAGCATCACAATTATGGAGAAAAAGGAGAAATTGATACCTTTGATAGCCAATCAATACCAATACTCCTCTCTGAGATGGAGAACGTGGATGACCCAAAAGCGAAGGAGAGTGAAGCTCGAGATGAAAGGCCATGGCAGAATCTTCAGCGGTGGATCTTAAAGATGAAAGAGGAAGGAGAAGTTGTTGCTCAATTTTTCAGAATTCCTAATTTCTAGAGCTGTCTTTTTTCACCTCATGTTTGGTCCCTCTTTTGTATATATTTATTTCCTATTTTGTATAATGGCCTCATGAGTCCATTATATTTTCTTAATAAAGTCGGACCACAGGTCCAAATTTGATTTTTTTTTTTTAAAAAAAAATTAAAATGAAAATGGTGGGAAAAAAAGATTAATCAATGGCAAAAAACGAAAGATTATCAAAGATTTGTAACTTTCCTTTCAATAATAAAACTTGAAATTTCATAACTGCACATTTCATTACTGTAAGCTTAAAACTATCATATATAAAACTTGAAATTTTCTCTTCAATGGCAGAAAAAGTTTCATCAAACAAATGTCAAGAAAAAAGAAAAAGAAAAGAAGAAATGGGCTGGAAAGAGAAGAAAAAATATATAAAAGGAAAGTAGAATAAAGAAAGAGATAATAGTTTTTTTATTAAAAAAATAATATATATAACGTGGCAGGCGAGTGCATTCACTTTCTAACACAAATCTGGGTGTGACCTATTAGGGGGCTATATACTCCATTTTAAAAATGTATAGGAGGGTAATAGGACCCCCGTGAAGTATAAGTGTGTAGATGAAAATCCAATAATAAATTAAGGGGGCATTTGCTATTTTTTCAAAGAATGGCTAAATATTAATAATCCAAGAGGAGGAATATTAGGGTCCAAATTTCAACCTTGAAGAAGATCAAAGTGGTGCAGAAAGAGGCTTTAAATCATCCCAAAAGGAGGCCAATTCAGCCCTTAAGTGGAGCTAAAACTAGCAGCCCAAAAGTGGATCAAAAGACATGACCAAGGCCCCCACAAAGTTCTTAATCCAACCACAATTATTATGATTTTAGTTTTGCCTTAGCCCCAAGCTAGAGTTTTATTTTATTAAGTTCTAGATTGTCCTTTTAGGGTTTTATTAGGGCTAACAGTCAACTTATTTATTCTATAAATAGTAGTTTTTTTCTATCATTAAAAAGCCATTAGATTGATATCAATAATATTAGAGAGAGAGTTCTTTTTAACCTTTGTAACTTGTTCTTTGAGAATTTATCTTTATACATTTACTAGTTTCATAGTTTAAGATATGAGGTAATTTCTTCTTGTGATGTTTGTGATTTATTTTTGGTATTCTTTAGAAGGTGATTAGTTTATAAATACTAATTATTATCTTTAGTTACTCGTAAAGTGGTCACGATCCAATGAATCTATTGTTTTGATTCGTTTCTCAAGTAAAGTAGTTAGATTTATTCCATAAATCTATGTGTTGTTACTTGGATCATGTCAAGGCTTAGAACATTAAATCCTTGGAAAATCTTGGATCTTTCCTTTGAAAATTTTCCATATCTTTTTTTATTTAGTTTCTGTTTCTTTTCTATAAGAGCTTCTGCGCTCTAATTTACAACTTTATATTTATGATCCCTTTAACCTCGTTGTTAGCAACTACTCTCGATGTCAAGAGTTCCAACTCCGTTGAAAATGTTAAATCAAAGATCCAAAACAAAGAAAGAATTCCCCCGAATCAACAAAGATGTATTTACTCGTACACTTGTTGATTACAATATTCAAAAGGAGTTCACCCTTCATCTCGTCTTGAGTCTTTGAGGAGGTTATAGGGAAGAAGTTTACCTTAAAAGTTTATCCTATCATTGTTAGGACATACAACAGGGAGAAGTTTACCTTAGAAGTCAGGACTAGCTTATAATTGAAAATGTGATAATAATGGTCCAAGAAAAAGGAGATTATAAAGATAGGCTACATATGCTATTAGATGGTCAATATCTAGAATATAAGAAGAGTCTTTTTAATTTTAATATTCGAAATAATTGGACACTCCATCTTACAGGACGATAAAAAGGTACATTATAGATCCTTGTTAGGAAGTTGACAGGAAAGACTATTTGTTTTAGAGAATTTTCAAACTATTAATAATGTAACACAAAGATTAAGAATAAATATAGTTTTGTGTACACTCCTCTATCAATTGGCTTTAGTCTCATTCATCAAAGATGTTCAAAAGATATGAGTTATTTTAAAGTCAATGTTTAATCATGTCCAAAGCTTACTCGGGTTAAAATAGATTAAATCAAAATGAGCTAAATAATGAATTATAACTCAATTTGTCGAATTTAACTCAATTTTTATTATATCCTTTTGGTGATATTTATATATTTCTGAAATCAAATATCCGTCAACAAAGTCTTCCTAAATATTTCATATTATAAAATTTAATAACATGTATAGCTACAAATTAAAAATAGCTAATTAAGTATACTATCTATCTATGCATATCACATATTCATGTAAATATTTCATCACATTCTTTTTATTCTTTCCAAAAATGTAACTATTTTATATTTAAAAATAATTTAATTTTAAAATTTTTGTTTCACTTCAACGACATGTTTATTATTATTTACTAATGTTATAATATATTTAAGACTTTTCTTTTAAATATATTCAGATAAAATGATATAGAGAAAATAAAATTTAAGAGATCGGAGGGAGTAAAAGATGAAACCTAAAAAATAATAATAAGCACTAAAAATGCAAAAGGAAACAAAAATAAAGATGTAGGAACTGAAGTGATTGAATTCAAACATCATATTCATAAAGCTCCATTTGAAAGTGTTACTAGGTGGCTTGATGAGCTCAATAGCCGTTATAGAAAAGCCCCATTGGTGTAACTCCCAAAAATGTTTTTCTCCAAAAACAGAAGAAATCAAAGGTTTTGTTTTCTTTTTCTTGATTTCATGTTTATGATTTCTTTGTGATTTTTGCATATTAGTTGATATATTGTTTAATTTCCCCTTCTCCAAATGCATATGCATGATACTTGAGAACAGGGTTTGTTTCAAGTTGAGTTGAATTTGATAATAACTAAATTTGGGCATATTACTCTATTTTCTTTTTTGGGGGTCTCATGTGTTGGTTTTAGTCAGTTATGTGGCTTAATCTCTCTTTCTCCTTGTAGATATATGAGTACTATTTATTCTTGTTATTTGACTAGTAATTAGTATTGAGATAAATTATTGAATTTGCCAATTTTCTTCAAAAAAAAATTCTCGAATGGGGCAACAACAATCCAAAGGTGAGCTTTTGTATCAGCAAGTTAATCACGAAAATGTTGAACTCATCAAATCTCTCCACTGTGAAGGGCTGGCCTTGAGGTATCCTCGTTTTTTTTTTTTTTTGGATTTTTTTGAATTATTGTCTAAATTAAATGTATATATGTTTATGTTTGAATTAATATGATTTTTAATTTTTTCGTTTACACTTTTAAAGGGAAATAAGTGGAAAAAGTTATGAATTTGATGAGATTGAGTTTTTGTAGTGATGAGAGATTGTGAATATAGTTAATATATGGTTGATGAAGTTAATTTTATATTTTAATAGCTTAATTATGGTTTATTTGATTGATTATTATATATATGTGGTGGAGTGTTGACTGCTGATCATTTCTGCTTTACTGTGATAAAGATGTAAACTTGAAGCTATAATTATATCAATCAAATGAACTATGACTACATTAGAAATAGTTAGGATCCACACGATTCAGGGTGCAGTAACCTTGAAATTTGACCTGCAACGATCAATTACTTCCTTAGAGTCCACCAAAGAGGCAGCAGTTGCTCATGCTCTTGGCATCAGAAGTCGCAACATACGCTGCATCTAATAACCAATTTTAATAGCAGTCAACGTTTTTGCTTCTGAGATACAAAACGTATTTCTTGCTTTCCAAATTCCAAATTCTTCTTCTTCCCATCATCAAGAGCAACAGACACAACTGATGAGCCTTCAAAGACTTCTACGACTGTCCCTCTATGCTTGAAAGAGAAAACGAATTGAAAGGTCAAACTAGCACACCTCAAAGAAAGTGTGGTACAGATTTATATGAATGCTCTTCTATTTGATATTTAAAAGCCCAAATAAAAATTGTAACTATAGATAATGTGTTCCTTTTCTTTATACTATTATATCCTTGTGTTCCAATACAATCCACTTTCTCTATTGGTTGCCCTTTTCTCATCGTTGTCATGATTAACAAAAATCACAACACTCGTTTCCATTAAAGTTGCATAAATTTTAAGTATGCATAGTAGTCAGCTTGATGTACAATAAGCTTACCAGGTATTATCAGACGAATGATGAACTTCCACTCTCTTTCCTTTTGCATCTTTTCCCAACTTCTGCAGTATCCAGCTAGCCTCCAAGAACTCATCCATTGTATTATTGTCTGTCTTCATACCGCTGTGATGAATTATCATCAGCCCTAGTTGATGCTTTTTCTCCAAAGGTTGGTGCTCTCTTTCTTTCAGACCTCTAGCCCTTAACCATGCTTTTATCCTACTCTCCTGGAGAAGATCAGGCATTTTGATTTTCATGGAAAGGATTCTTGAACTTGAGCTTTAGCAGAGGTTTGGGATCCTTTCTCGTTGAATTTGATACTGAAGGTTATCACAAGAAGTGGTCCCAGCTTTGGCATGTTTTACAGAAGCTAATTTGTTGTCCCTTGTAGCAGGAACTTCTGTTCCAACCCTTGTAATAACACTACCGTTATTGCTTTTTTTCCCTAAGATACCAAAAGTCTTGAGTGGAGGATAAGGTCCAAATCTATCGGTAAATTTTCCACAAACTTTTGTAGGGAAATTAGTACCTTCTGAGCTAACTTTCTTGATCTTTATTAAGTTGCTTTCTTTACCCCTATGATTTTGACCCTTTATTTGGTCCATATGATCCACCTTATGTCCTTTAGACACAAAAATGAGAGCCAAAAGAAAAGTTATTAACAGAACACTAAAAGTATGCTCCTAAAATCAACAAATACAATATTATCTTCTTTCCACACCCACAATATTAAAAGTAAACAATATACAACACGTCTTACCTTCAATAACATAGAAAGTAAACAATTTACAACACTCTTTAGATGCAAGTATTCACACAGAGGAAAGAATTTCAACTAATGGAGCATATAAATTAGAGAAGGAACACCATAGCAGAGCAAGAATTGGAGAATTTAATCTTGTTTTTTTATGGTGGGATAATATATAGGTCTATTATTCAGTCTCTAGCAGAAATAATATATCTCAATACTAATTACTAGTCAAATAACAAGAGATAAACAACCTTAACCTTTTATTTTAGAATTACAAATACAATATTATCTTCTTTCCCAGTTAAATGTGCATTATTATATGCTCTATATTGATCTGAAATCCATGTTGAGCTTTTGTTAAATAGTAGTAAGTACTATTTATTCATATTGTATATTTTTGAATATCCCTAGTATTCAATCTTAGATCAAATTTGCAAAAAGAAAGTACAACTCCTTTGCTCAAGAGCTCTGGTTTTGGAAAGTTCGCATTTGGTATTAATCAGAAAGGAAGTAGAACAACATCGTATATTCCAACTCCAGAGATAAATAGCACGAGACCCGGTGGTGAAGAAATTCAATCCATTTATGGAATGCAGATTTGTCAAGATAAAAGCCAGGAGGAGTTGAGGTTTGAGGACTACCAGTTAGGTGATAAAGGTATCCTTAACTTGTTTTCTTATCTGTTGTTACAAAGAAATCTACCTTGTATTCATTAACACTTTTTATACTTCATGGGCGAATTTGCAGGTCAGAAATATGGTTATTCATTTACTGTTTCCAACGTACACAGGGATTTGGTGTCATCGACAACACGAGGCTTTTCAAATCATCAGTATTTAACCAATCAACTGTTGATCAACCTTTTTATTCCCATTTTCCAAGTACATTTGCAGTGGAAAGAACATTCAAAATACTGTAAGTGTTTCTGAATAATATAAAAGGCACCTTGTGGTCTATAAAACCAGCGAAGCACTTCTATTGTGGTGTTATACATCTAAGTTGTTGCTACCCTTGTAGCCTCTGCTCTTTGTTCCTCTGCAGCCAGAAATGACTCCTAAAGTTGGAGCAACACTTCCAACAACCAACGTTTCTCACCCATCAAACATGTACTTAGTGCAGTACGTCTTGCTCTTTTTGAAACTAATAGTATGTTGGATTGTAACCATGTAACTAATCCTCCCGGCACCTGTTTATTTTGAGAATGTGATAGTTGCTTAGAAATTGGACAATGACCAAGTGTGAGTATCAAACTTTAACTATCGATTGTTTTACTTTACTGCATGTGTTATTAAATGCCTAATTCAAAGGTTAGACATAGTCTCCATCTTCACAAGTAATCCAAGGTTCCAGTTTCATATGAATTCCATCTTCACAGGTAATCTAAGTTTCAATTCCAATAGAATTCCTAATTTCATATTCTACAGCTACATCCATCCGAGTAATTAATCCTAAGATTTATCTAACAATTCATGGATGAAACGACCACTCATCGCATAACCACTACTATGATTTTGCAGTTGTGGTTGTATTTTTGTGTCCAGTTTTTAAACTAATTGAACAAAATATTATTTTGAAATCCGGTAAAGGCTTAAGGTTTTATTATTTTGTTCTTAATTTACACTTTTTTGTAGGTTTTACCGGATTCATTCTTATTCTTCACTTTCTTGTCTTTGTCGAACAAATATTCTGCATCCTAGGTACTCAAACAGTATAGCTAATATTTTATTTTGTAAAAGTAGTTTCAACTCTGTTTTGCATTGTATGATTTTCACACCCTTCTTATTTAATGAGCAATTGATTGTATTGATTACTCTGTTTTTTTAGGTTAATTAATGTTGATATATTGAAGTCTTGTGATTGTTTGAGTGTTAGTCGACTGTAATTGATCAACATCAATGTTATTGATTGAATTGACAATATTAGGAGCACTACATTATCAATATTTTTGATAGTTACTTGAGGAGGGATGTTCTATTTTTAAGATTATTTCTATAAGTATAGAAACTGGGAACTTTTTCTTATCTCCCTATTGAGGTTGAATTATTGAAGAACCGGAATCTATGTCGAGTTGATGAGAGTTAGTATTCAGTCTCTGATAGTACTGTTGTAACAACTTTACAACCTATACGTGCAACTCAACATTAGACGCATTATCACCATTATATGAGTCTAAGCAGTAACATGATTCCCCATTTAGATTCCTAGTAATTAATTAAGTCTTGCCTGACAGTTTCCAAGATAACAACCATTTGATAAGAAATACGGCTTTGATGGTGCCCAACTTCAGACTATATATAGCATCCTTTCAGGATTAGATGTCTTGAATGTTGAAATTCAATTAGAAATCGTTGAGGTCCGGGGGGTGGGCCTTGGGTAAAGACGCCTCGAGGTTTGGGAGGAGGGGCTCGGGGCAAGGCGCCTCGAGGTTTGGGGAGGGGCAAGGCACCTCGAGATTTGGGGGGAGGGGGGGGAAGGGGAGGGGGAGGGGTCTGCAGCTCCTTAACTTGACCTTGATCCATGAGGCTCCACCCATGGAGTCGTACCTTGAGGTTTAACCCCTAAACCATTCATTCTAAGTATGAAAAACAAATTTTACGACTCTAACCCTTACGACAAGCTCAAGTGGGTGTTACATTTTTCCTTCTTTGGTGCTCATTTAAACTTCAAAATGCACCTGTTTACCCATCGAATCAACTCACGTCATTAATAAGGACAAAACAGACGTCGATGAAAAATTTCAGTAAAAAATAAGATGGATTCCTGAATCACCAAAAAATTAATGGACTAGCACATGAAAATTGGTAAAATCTGGCTTTTCCTGCTTTAGGGCTCGTTTGAACTTGAAAATGTGTCATGTTGCCCCTCGGGACAACTCACGCCATTAATAAGGTCATAATGGAGGTCCATGCAAAATTTCGACTAAAAACAAGTCAGAATCCTAAATCACCAAATATCCATAGACTATGCGAACGAAAATTGGTAAAATTTGATTTTTCCTTCTTTGGGGCTCATTTGAACTTGAAAATGCATCTGCTTGCCCCTCGGGACTAAACCACATCATTAAAAACGTAGTAACGGACGTTCATTAAAAATTTTGGCCAAAAGCAAGTCGGAATCCCGAATCACCAAAAATTCATTGGACTATATAGCACACGATAATTGGTAAAATCTAGTTTTTCATCCGTTGGAACTCGTTTGAACTAGAAAATGCGCCCGTTTGCCCCTCAGGACCAACTAACACTATTAATAAGGCCGTAACAAACGTCCATGACAAATTTCGTCCAAAAACAAGTCGGAATCTTAAATCACCAAAAATCCATGGACACATGAAAATCGATAAAATATGGTTTTTCCTGATTTGGCGTTCGTTTGAACTTAAAAATGTGTCTGTTTTCCCCTTAGGAACTACTCACGTCATTGATAAGGT
The DNA here is from genome assembly GCA_029582585.1 of Solanum bukasovii. Classification (NCBI taxonomy): domain Eukaryota; kingdom Viridiplantae; phylum Streptophyta; class Magnoliopsida; order Solanales; family Solanaceae; genus Solanum; species Solanum bukasovii. The sequence goes on from JAJOOI010006906.1 coordinate 16,517, forward strand.
TGTAACGGACGTCTATGAAAAATTTTGACAAAAAAATACGGAATCCTAAATCACCAAAAATCGATAGACTATATATATAGCACACGATAATCGGTTAAATCTAATTTTTCCTGCTTTGGAGCTTGTTTGAACTTGAAAATGCGTATGTTTGCCCCTCGGGACCAACTCACATAATTAATAAGGTCGTAACAGACGTCAATGAAAAAGTTAGGTAAAAAACAAGCCAAAATCTTGATATAGCACACGAAAATCGGTAATATATGGTTTATCCTGCTTTGGTACTTATTTGAACATGAATATGCGTTTGTTTGCCCCTTCTGACCAACTCATGCCATTATTAAGGTTGTAACGGACGTCCATAAAAAATTTCGGCAGAAAACAAGCCGAAATTTTGAATCACCAAAAATCCATAGACTATACACGAAAATCGGTAAAAATAGGTTTTCCTACTTTGGAGCTCGTTTGAACTTGAAAATGCGCTTGTTTGCCCCTCGGGACCAACTCATACCATTAATAACGCCGTAATAGACATCTATGAAAAATTTTGACAAAAAACAAGGCAGAATCCTAAATCACCAAGAGTCCATGGAATAACTCGATAAAAATTGGTTTTTTCTACTTTGAGGCTCGTTTGAACTTGAAATTGCGCTCTTTTCCCCTCGAGACCAACTCACGCCATAAATTAGGTCGTATAAAATTGTAACGGTCGTCCATGAAAATTTTTGGCTAAAACTTAGCCAGAATCCTGAATGACTAAAAATATATAGACTGGCACACGAAAATCTGGATTTTCCTGCTTTGTGGCTCATTTGAAATTGAAAATGCACTCGTTTGCCCCTTGGTACTCACTCCATTAATTAGGTCGTAACGGACGTCCATGATGAATTTCAGCCAAAAACAAGCTGCAATCCTGAATCACCAAAATCCATGGACTATAACACTCGAAAATTAGTAAAATCTGGTTTTTCCTGCTTAGAGGCTCATTTGAACTTGAAAATGCTCATGTTTTCCCCTCGAGACAACCTCACGCCATTCATAAGGTCATAACGGATCTCCATGAAAAAGTTCGGCCAAAAACAAGTCAGAATGCTGAATCACCAAAATTCCATGGGCATACAAAAATTAGTAAAATTTGTTTTTTTTTTTTTGCTTTGTGGCACATTTGAACTTGAAAATGCGCATGTTTGCCCCTCGGGACCAACTCACGCCATTAATAGGTCGTAGGACGTCAATGAAAATTATTGGCTAAAAACAAGCCGAAATCTTGAATCATCAAAAATCCATGGACTAACACACGAAAATTGGTAAGATGGTTTTTCCTACTTTGAGACTCGTTTGAATTTGAAAGTGCACATGTTTCCCCTAAGGACCAACTCACACCATTAATAAGGTCGTAACGAATGTCCATGATAAATTTTGGTAAAAAACAAGCCGGAATCCCAAATCACCAAAAATCCATAGACATATAACACACGAAAATCAGTAAAATCTGGTTTTTCCTAATTTAAGGCTCGTTTGACTATAGGACACGAAAATTCGTAAAATCTGGTTTTTCCTCCTTTGAAGATCGTTTTATTTTGAAAATCCACCCTTTTTCCCCTCGGGATCAACTCAAGCCATTAATAAGGTAGTAACGGATGTCCGTGAAAACAATTCGGCAAAAAACAAGCCGAAATAATGAATCAACAAATATCCATGGCACACGGCAATCAATAAAATATTGTTTTTCCTACTTTGGGGCTCGTTTGATCTTGAAAATGCGCCTGTTTGCTCCTTGGGACCAACTCACGACATTAATAAGGTCGTAACGGACATCTATGAAAAAATTCAGCCAAAAACAAGTTGGAATCCTGAATCACCAAAAATACATGGACTATAACACATGAAAATCGGTAAAATCTAGTTTTTCCTGCTTAGGGGCTCGTTTGCCCCTCGGGACCAACTTACGCCATTAATAAGGTTGTAACGGACGTCCATGAAAAACTTCGGCCAAAAATAAGTTGGAATCGTGAATCACCAAAAATTCATGGACTATAATAACGCACAAAAATTGATAAAATCTGATTTTTCTTTTTTGGGGCTCGTTTGAAGTTGAAAATAAGCATGTTTGCCCCTCGGGACCAACTCACGTCATTAATAAGGTCATAACAGACGTCCATGAAAAATTTCGGCCAAAAACAAGCTAGAATCCTGAATCACCAAAATTGCATAGTCTATAGCACACGAAAATCGGTAAAATGTGGTTTTTCCTGCTTTGGGACTCGTTTGAACTTGAAAATGTGCCTGTTTTTCTCTCGAGACCAACTCACACCATTAATAAGGTCATAACGGACGTCCATGAAAAATTTCTGCCAAAAGCAAGTCAGAATCCTGAATCACCAAAACTTCCAACTTTGTGGCTCGTTTGAACTTGAAAATTTGCCCCTCGGGACCAACTCACACCATTAATAAGGTGTGAGTTGACGTTTATGAAAAATTTCGGCCAAAAACAAGTTGGAATCCTGAATCACCAAAAAATCCAACCCCATGCCAGCATGGGTCCCAATATATTAATCTCTTTTGTACCCTATACTATAGGAAATAGTTCAAATATACCCCTACTGTTATAATTTAGCACATATATACCCCTACTTTTAACGGAGGGACACATGTCAACTTAGGAATCAACTAACTCACCCTCAATTTTAAATATCGAATTCTTTTAAAAACCCATCCATTTAACCCATTACCTCTACTGACCCGATTTGAACCAATTTTCATAGTCATCTTCTCTATTAAAAACCTCCACAAAATCAGCATTCTTCATAATTGCTTAATACATCCTCCATCAGACTTTCAAGGATTTGATAGATAAATATTGTTCTCAAGGGACTCCTTTTAAAGAAGATGACTATATATGAACATGGGTTTGGTTCAAATTGGGTCAGCAGAGGTAATAGGTTAAATGGGCGAGTTTTAAAGGAATATTTGATTCCTAAGCTGATATGTGTCCCTTCGTTAAAATTAGGGGTATATATGTGTCAAAGTATAACGGTAGGGGTATATTTGAATCGAAAGTATAACGAAGGGTATATTTGAACTATTTCCTATAGTACAAGGGTGTTAATATACAATACATCATGAAATAATATGTATCAACCTTCCAAACAATTTGTAAGGCACATATATATTGTGTATACGTACTACATAGGGGTGTTAATATGAGCCCGAATAGATGTAATCTGTCCAATCTATCTGGAATTTTATGGGTTAGACTCTAAAATAATTTGAATTGGGTTGATCTCAACCCATTCAAATTATGTGGGAATCTCAGCCACCAAAGTCGAAACAAAAAC
>JAJOOI010006907.1:0-19643 GCA_029582585.1 Solanum bukasovii
GCTCGTGACATAATGAGATGCATTCACATAGCATTACTGTGCGTTCAAGAAAATATTTCTGATAGACCAACCATGGCTGCAGTAGTTCTCATGCTCAGTAGCCTATCTCTGAATCTTCCCCTGCCTTCAGGGCCTGCATACTATACACACAACGATATTAGTTCAGAGATTTCACTTATTCAAGAATACAATTCAAGATCATCAGGACCTAGAGAATTAGCCAAAAGTAAATCTATTAGTTCATCACATAATGAGGCATCGATAACTGAGTTATCCCCTCGTTAACATCCTTAAGACATAATACCCTTCTTTCCTGAGTGTTGAGAATTACTTTGTTGTTTATTCCAACTCCAGTTAGTCTAGAATTGATGAGATTGATTTATTAATGGTTTGTGTGCTTCATACAAAATTCCAACTTGTTTCATATGTATTGCCTATTACACTAATGAAACTGCTATATATTTATTGACTGACTTCTAAGTTCTAACTAATTGCAGTTATGTGACCAACTAATTACACTTCAACATAATTAATTACAGGGTCCCGGCCGATTACACTATTTTCTACAAAAACATAGAGGGGAAAAAGAAGATACAAGTAAATATCAGTTGAATTTCATTTCTGAAATCATATTCAAATTAAAGAAGAACAAGTAGGCCCAAAATTTCCAACCTCATCCGCTCCTGAGTCCTGTATGCATACATAAGAGTTGTTAGAATTCAATAAATTCTAAGTCAATTTGTCAATTCCAAAGAAAAATCAGATCTTGATCTGCCACCATTTCGACAAGAGAGAGTTGCTCGGATGGTGATCAATCCTCAGTTCCAACCCTAAGATTTTGGGTTCGAGTCACCAAGGGAGAAACTCAAAGCAGCAATAAAGCTGTAAAGATGAAGCTGATGAAATTTGTATCAATGCACAGTAGGGTATCCAGATCAATCAGCTTCAACAAAAAATCAGAGAGGATATAAATTTAAAGTTTATGGGTCCGTACAACGATTTCAAGTTAATAAACAATAATAAATAGGTTCATAGTCAAATATTTAGTGAATACATTTATAAAATTTGAGCAAAAGCTACTTGTTCCCGTGAACCCTTACCTGACAACCTGGATTCGCCCCTGACTACAATCATATTAAAAAGGAATCGAGAAGAAGTTATACGAAATGAGGAAGAAGCAGACAATTATGGTGTACCTGTCTCACTCAAAATAAAACTTCTCCACAAGTAGCACCTGAAAATATCAATAGACGCATTTTGCATGTGAATACAATTGGTACAAGTCTTAGTTGAAGCGTCAAAATGAAAACTGGTGTGAAACGTTAGGTGATCATTCATGAATATGGTCATCATATTTATTCATTGATTAACGTGTGCTTCTCAGAAATTGTAAACGTTTTTTCTGCTCATGCAAATATAGTCCAGTCCACTACACCTTTCAATACTTTTTCTCCATCTCTAATTACTCTTTCAAAAACTTGGAATTCCATGGCTTGCAAAGACTATCTTTTTATTGCACTTATCATGTACTATTACGATTTAAAATTTGATATAAATCATATTTTATTCAACTACAGCTCTTATTGATATGTCAATTCTGATTGTTTCAATAAAAAGTCGAAACAGTTAAAGAAAAAAAACATAGCGCAAAATGAAAAATAGAGATAACTATGGGTTAAATTTGCACAAAAACATGCATTTAAATTATGATGCTTAAATGTGCACAGCAACATGCATTTGGTTATAAGGATAGACAGTATTATAGTCTCAGAAAACCATTTAGTATATCAGGATACATATATTGCTTGAAATTACAAGAGAAAACTGATAAAAAGAAGAAGGCATAATACATAAATATGCCCTTTAACTTTGCCTCATTTTATATTTATGTCCTCTAACTTTAAGTGTGCACAAGTAGACACTTAAACTTGTATAAAATTGAACAAATAGACACACACATCCTATGTGGCATCCTACATGGCAATTTGCGTCCTACGTGGTGTCCTATGTGTATTATGCCACATAGGACTCATGTGTCTACTTGTTCAACTTTATACAAGTTTAAGTGTCTATTTGTGCACACCCAAAGTTGGAGGGTATAAATGTGAAATGAGGCCAACTTTGTTTAACTAGCTTGAATCTAATTAGTTTGGACATTACTATATGTTACCACCAGCAAAGGTCTTTACTAATTGTCCCAATTTATTTGGCACTTTTCGTTTTTCGAGAGTCAAACAGTATAAGTTTGATCAGAAATTTGCGCATGGAATCTTCAAATTTTTTGAAATGAATTTTATATATTTATAAAGTACGTAAAAAGTACTATAAAAAAGTCAAAATAATTGGCAATTCAAAATATTTAAAAGATATATAAAAAATTCACAATCAAAAATAGATTTATTTGAATCTCGAAATTCGAAAAGTGCCACGACGGAGTATGGGATGAATGGTGGTACCATCTTATCTTTCATCACTACGGCCAGATTTTAAAGACGATAAGATTCGAGAAGAAATCACTCTTGGCATATTGAAGAGTAGCATGAATATAAATTGGTACCACAACCAATACTATAAAGTTATACTATACAAATTAAAGTTATATAACCAAAGTTTTGAGTCATTTTAGTATCCCTGCCATTTTTCTTTTACTCTTTTCCACTTTTATGTAGCATCTGATAATGTACTGTAAGATATTATCTTCATGGAAATTTTTTATTTTTTTAAAAAAAATACTAGGAAAATTGCTGCCTATTAAGCAAAAAATGCTCAAAATTCTTTGAAAGAGTGTAGTGGCAAAAAAGATGGCAATATTTGATTCACTGTGGATAAGAACATCAAAAAGATGGATTCTATAGGCTCAATCATCCAGCTAGATAGATGTTCTTGAAAACTCTATTGCTATATATATATATATATATATATATATAATTTGAGTCGAATAATATGTGCACTCACTTTTTCTAGGTAAATATCAGCATCAAGTGTTTACATCAAATCAATAAATGCAAGACATGTGTCTTATATATACACATTTATCACTTAATAAGAGATAATAAGTGATTTGATTTTTTTGTCTTTCATTTAAACTAACAAAGTTGGTATAAACACGTTACGTTTTTACCATTTCCCTGGTTACAGGTGCAATTGCCACTGAAACCAACCTTGTCTTAATAGCTGAAAAAGAAAGAAATATTTTGGTCTTGATTGTGTTAATTGGCACTATTGTTTTTTTTAAAAATAAATCATATTGTTAACCTTATAATCTCAAGATAAAATGTTTTGTTATTTGTTTCTGTGTTCAAATACATGTCTTAATTACTAGTAATTCAATTGTCAATGGTTTTCTTTTTTCTTTTTTGGGAAGTTAGAAAGTGTTGTTCCTCCATTCTCTTTGTAGGTCCATAAAACGTTTTCCAATTAGGACAAAAACTTATGCTAGCTAAAAGGAAAAGAGTTGAGTTCGGAAAATAGGTACATACATAAAAAGAGAAAAATAATAATGCGACAAAACTATTTGAAAGAATTATAGAGTCAGAATCTGAAACATATGGATTCTGAATTAGCTATTAAAATAAAAATCCTCAATAGAAATAAGTACAAGTAAGGGGGACAGGTCTTACCCTGTCAATCCTAATGAAGCAACGAACCTCTACTAATTAACAAGCATGAAGAAAATAAGAGTTAGAGAGAACTAGACATACTAGTACTATTCTCATAATTAGTAGCTATTAGGAAATAAGGTGTTTAAGAAACTGCCTTGGTGATTTTTCGAATGAAAAAAGTTTTCCAAAAATAAAATACAATATTACTTGCACCCTGAAAATGTATATTAATGAACTATATTTAATTGATAACCGTTTATATAAGCATAATACATATTTATTATATGATTTGTAAATAGTGAGCGCATGCATTCATATTTTTCCAAGTTTACCCCAGCAAGGAAGCCAAAAATTAATCATCTAACTTATCAAATCCAAGAAGCTTCGATGATGCTTCATTTCATCCGTTTTTGTGACACAAGCACTCCAAAAATAAGTTTATTCGCGTGATGTATCAATTGATTTAAAAGCAAGTTACACACGTCATTTTCGTCTATTATATTCTACCTAGGTGAGAGTATATGGGCGAAGCCATCTAAGGCAAAAGATGGTCTGATATACACTATTTGATGGAAGATTATATGATGTATATAGGTTAAATATTAACTATTATGAATGTATATTTAATTTTGTACACTCTTAACATAAATGAAAAATAAAATTGCACACCTTAGCTAAATTCCTGGCTCCACCGGTGCTTGGGAGTACCAGGCTCGATCATCATGACATTTGCAAGTCATAGAATTAGAATCAGCTTGATGTGGGACTCTACATTTTGTATACTAAAATTTTTAGGTTGAACTAATGAGAATCAAGTAAAAGAAGGAGGAGTTTTTCATATTTCAGAAGAGAAGGGGTGTTGAATTTGGCTTCAGTTACTAGTTACTGCACTAAAAATATTAGCATTATGATTAAGTTGTTTAGTTTGTTGTAATATACCATACTTATTAGTTTGTTTATTTAAATTTTAAATTCTTATTAGATTTTGTTTAGTTTGTTGGATATTTTAGTTTTTTTTTTTAATTTAAATTATATAGATTTTTTGGTTTTAAATTAGTTATTTAAAGTCTTCATATACGAGACATTTTCAATCAACACTTACAAATACTTTTTATTGCTCCTATCTTTTAAAAAACTAACACTTTCGCGGCATATAAACAACGTTATATAAACAATAGAAAATCGTAATTTTAATAAGTTACCGATAGATTAGTGACTAATTATTATAAAATTCTGTTAGCTACATATTATATCGCAACAGATTGTAACTATTTTTTTTAATTAATGCCCCCATCCCATTATAGGGTCTAAGGTTTTCAACTTCTTAGGGTACATGCATATATGCTCCTACTTCTGTTTTCTAAAAAAAAATTACCTTAGGAGCGTCCATCTTTTTGTTCCTTTGGTAATTCAAACCCAGAGCCTTAAATTTTCTCAACAAGTCATTTTCAGATTCTGCTTATTTATTGTTCTCAAATACGTGCTATTGCCATAAAGACAATTAATGTTATGTAGAGCTTGAGTCTTTAAGCATTCATCTGTCTCTATTTCAACTTATTCCTCAACCCCTTCAATTTCTTCACTTAAAAGAGTAGCAATTTGATCAGTCACCATTATATACTATTTATTATACCATCCTAAGAAGCAACTCCACTGTTAACAAGCCAAATATATATGCTTGGATGTTGATGATGTAGACAATTGGTTGACAAGTGGCAAAACAATTCTAGTTACCCCCATGCATTTTGTACTATACTTCACTAAGTCTCATAAATGCATCATACATACTTCGTATGTAAAAATAGACACTCAAACTTGTATAAAATTAAATAATTAGACACATGCATCCTACATGACATATTATACATAGACGTCATGTAGGATGTGAATTGCCACATAAGATGTCATATAGGAAGCATGTGTCAACAGTTCAATTTTATACAAATTTAAGTATCTACTTGTGTAGACCCAAAATTAGAGAATATAGATACTAGATGAAGCAAGTTAAAGATATATTTATGTATTAGGCCTATTTTAAATCATCATTCTTTTAAGCCACAACACTATCATAAAAACCCCTCCTACTCCAAAGCACTCTCTCATTGTGACAAAAAAAATTCAAGAAAATGAATTGTCACAACAACTACTTAAAGTTTATATTTTTTCTTGTTTTTTTGGCATCTTGTAGATTTTCTATAGCAAAACAGACAAACCCCACCTCAGATATCCCCAAATTGGATCAATTCTTGAATGCAATTTATGAATGGAGGGCTAATCAGAAGCAGAAACAAGAAGATGTGGGTTTAAAATTTGGAGTTTCAACTGTAGCAGCAGGTGTGCTCTGTTTTTTAGCATCCTCTATATCAAGTGCTGGTGGGATTGGAGGTGGAGGTTTGTATGTACCAATCCTTACTATAATTGCTGGTGTAGACCTCAAAACAGCTTCAAGTTTTTCTGCATTTATGGTCACAGGTGGCTCTATTGCTAATGTTGTAACTAACATGTTTGTTAAAAGTACCAAATATGGAGGCAAGATTTTGATTGATTTTGAAATAGCATTGCTGTCGGAGCCATGCATGTTGTTGGGTGTCAGTATTGGAGTTATATGCAATAGGGTACTCCCAGAATGGCTTATCACTATACTGTTTGCTCTGTTTCTTGGTTTTTGCACTTTCAAGACATGTAAATCAGGCTTCTTTTATTGGAAATTGGAATCAGAATTGGAAAATGGAAAACAAGAATTGGAAAATGGGTTGCTGAAAAATGAAAGTTGTGATGAAGATGATGAGGCTTTGTTGGAGAAGAAGGAAGGAAAGGGAGGAATAGTTGGCAACATTCCATGGATGAAAATGGGGATGTTGGTGATGTTCTGGTTTTCCTTCTTTTTCCTCTATCTTCTTCGTGGAAATCAATATGGACAAGTATGCCTACTTTTATCTTGTCTTCACTTCTCTTCTTTTGTGTACACGTTTCTTTTTCATTTGTCTTGAATTTTCCTTTTTTGGACACTTTATGCCATAACTTAGTCTTATATATGATGCATCATGTGACCTTAAGTCCCTGGAAGTAATCTAATCTACTTCAGGTTTACAAGTATTTGGACTTCTTGAGTACTTTTCTGTGTTCCCTTTTAAGGTTAAGTTCATTTTTATTTCTCATCTTCATTTTTGGTACACTGCTGTTTTCTCTTCTTTTTTTACACTACTTTTGGTAGTTGGTAGCATCAGTAACATGACTCCAATTCCTGTCTTCTTTCAGAATTGTGAGAATTTGTGTTGAGACCATGAAAGTAAGACAAACAAAATGAAACGGGAAGAAGTGCTTAAATTCAGCTTAGCATAAGCCATACGGACTTTAGTCCCTTTCTAGCATAATAATAGGCTAAAAGACATTTAGTTGAGAGATACACATTATCTTTCACTTTCTTCAATTTTGAAACGGGAAAGAAAGTAGGGTCTAGTACTTGAGATGTGTTATTGCTAATTTTAAGGACGCTAATTGCAAGACGAGGAAAGAAAAAGAAAAGTGATGTTGAGGCAGTAAGAACTTTTTAAAAGCTAGGTTACTTGTTTGTAACATTGTAACAGAAACTGTTCAAATCTATGTACAGGGCATCATTCCAATGGAAGCATGTGGAGTCGGATACTGGATCATTTCATCAGTTCAGTTTCCTATGGCTATCATCTTTACATCATGGATCTTGTATAATAGAGAAAGTCAACAGAACATGCCTTCCAAGAAACCGGTATTTATAAGTTATAAGAGAGTATGTTGTTTGCTTAACTTGTTGACTAAGAACTAACTTGGTTCGGTAAATGCAGGAAGGAACCAGTGAAACTAAACATGGACCTTCAGGGAAGCTCATCTTCCCTATAATGGCACTACTAGCAGGGGTTCTAGGAGGCGTTTTTGGAATTGGTGGTGGAATGCTAATTAGTCCCCTCTTAATCCAAGTCGGAATAACTCCTGAAGTAAGCTTTGCTACTTGCTATTTTTCCATCTTACTTATCCTTAAATTTGTGAGTCTTTTTCTCACAACACTGATGACTTTGTTTTACCCCAGGTGACAGCAGCAACCTGCTCATTCATGGTGTTTTTTTCCTCTACCATGTCAGCTGTGCAATATCTATTTCTAGGGATGGAACACGTGGACGATGCCCTCATCTTTGCAGTTGTATGTTGTATTGCCTCAATCATTGGATTAGTAGTGGTTCAGAGAGCCATAGAGCATCATGGGAGAGCATCCCTTATTGTATTTTCTGTTGGCATAGTTATGGCTTTAAGCACTGTTCTCATGACTAGTTTTGGAGCTGTTGATATCTGGAGGGATTACACTAGTGGGAATTACATGGGGTTCAAACAGCCTTGCTAAGATAAGAAAACGAGGAAGCCTTAAGAGATGGTCCAATTCAAGGCATTGTCCAGATCTTGCATTTTTATGCTCTATAAAGAATTAGATGCTTCTTTGGAAGCTTTTGTTAAGAATATCATACTATTAGAGAACACGGGTGAACTGGGGCTATGGAATGTTTGTAATCTGGATTATGAGTTAACACATGATTATTACAAATACCTGTGTATTTCCAATTGTTATGTTTAAGCCATGATTATAACTTATATAAAATAGCTTGTATTACTACTATCTCTTATAGAAACAAACTTCCAGTGAATCGTTACTTGGCAAACATGGAGTGACATGATTTACAGAAAGTGTTTCTTCAATGAAATTCTACTTCAGTATCAAACAGTATTTCTGAAATTAGTTAAACTGGAATATAGAGTAAAAAGTTGTTAGGTGGACAAACATGAGTCTCAACAAATAAATTGCAGGTACTTCAAAGCCAGACCTAGAAAAAAACACAAGTTTAACAAATAAATTGCATGTATAGCTTTCTCATCAATTGAGTGTTCAAGCTCTTTCTTTCAAGTCCATGAAAACTAGAGCTAGTAGCTGACAATATATGATCTACAGGGTAAATGAAAAACAGAGAGCATAGGGTAGCATTCATACACAGTCACTCTATGCATTGTTCACATAGAAGATACGAATGAACTAACTCTAACACCTAGAAGCTATTTAGCTGAGTGTAAAACCAGATTCAAAAATCATAGAGTCAAAATTGAACAACCAAGAATGGCATGTCTTGAGGATGCTATGTTTGGTTAGATGATATAACATAAGGTAGGTATTCATGTAAACTTCAACGAGATTTACATATTAGTGTACATAATCAGTTGATCAACTACCTCATTATAGTATATATACCAATCTGCTCATATTAGGAGAACAAAATGTCAACAAAGGTCAACAAAATTGTTGACATAGGAAACAAACATTTGCATAATTCTGGTAACAAGAAGTCACCACAATTTAAGCAACTGGAGGACGGAGAGAATGATCTTCTGAGGTATCAACTGCAGCAGGAGGCACAAACTGCCACATAGGGATTCCAGGGTAGCCAAGATATGGCATCATTTTGCTTGCAAATACTTGATGTGGGGATGAGAAAGGGGAAGGCATTGCAGGAGGATGTGGTAAAAATCCAGGTTGAGTATTCATGGCCTTCAGATGCTGCTCGAGTTTGTCTTTCTCTGCTTTTAGCTTTTGTTTCTCATCTCGGAGTTCATTTTTCTCTGCCTGCAAAAGCCCAATCAAGAACGACTTTATACATAGCTCATTAAAGAGAATAATAAGATAGGGAAACTCAATCAGTATAATAACCAGATAATAATTTCAATCATCCCACCTTCAATTCAATAACCTTCTCCTGCAAGTTGTTGTTCGACTCTTTCAGCTTCTGAGCTTCATCTCTCAACTGCACCACCATACGAACTGCATCACCCAGGATAACAGATTTATCCATTTTTGGCTGCTTTCCTGGTTCCAGAATAGAACTTAATTCTTGAAACCTTGAAAAAAAAACAGAGAACAATATTAAAACAATTTTATATTCTAAAAATATCCCACTTGTGAAATTACACTGGGTATGTTCTTGTTGTATACTAAAAATATCGAACAAGAAGCAAACACAAGTATAATTGCAGCACAACCATCACTCAAGTATGCACACAGAAAGAGAAAGGGAGAGAGAGAGAGAGTGTGTCTGCCTGTCATTCAGCTTGTCCCTGCGCATTTTCTCCCTATGTGCTTTTGAATCAGATGCACATGCTCCAGATCTCACCCTGAAATAAATAAAGTCTCTATCATATAGGGAAGAGGAACAAGAAACACTTCACAAACACATGAAGGACATGAGATGTTAGATGATGCCACAAGACATCACTGATGCTTTTCAATTTTCTGATATACAAAACACAAGACATATTCTGATGTTAGGTGCTAAAGGATACTGTTTTCAACTCTTTTATTTCTTGCTTCAGAAACTCCAATCAAGTAACTCATTAAAAGAAAAATACCTCTTTTTGGAGCCGCATTCCTTTAAACTATCTGAGTTGCCATAGGAATCTTCTAATCCAGAACTGTAATAAGGTAAGAAACACATCACATTCACCACACCGATTTGAATGATCAATTGGCTTAGTTGTACAACGCAAAAATGGAAACACTTTCATAAAATGCAAGGTTACTATGCAAGATTTGAACTGTCTGCTAAGGCCGAAAGGACTTAGCACATACAAGTTCCTCCTCATACCATATTTAAGTTTAAAAAATGAGTAGCTCCTCAATGATTAAGGCTGCAGATAAACTAAAACATTGTTCAGGCAAAGATCCACCAGGAAAATCTTTTCAAAATCAAGTGTGTCTAAACCTTCAACTTCATATATTCAAAACATAACCATGCTCAATCATTAAATTGATTTTTTTTAATTTGTTGGGGAAAAGGAAAATGAAGAAACATAGTTCATAACTTCATATAGTTGACTCCAACTTGTTTGGGACTAAGATTAGTTGTTGTTTGAGAAAAGGAAAATGAGTGCAGACAAAAGAAGGCCAAAGAAATCATTTCTCATATTCTTTTGGAGCTTCTTTTATTTGTGATCTCTGCATCTCTCAGCATAACTCCTAATTTATCCATCAGTATTTTACATGATTAGCTAAAGCATCTAACTGGAAATCCTTGAAGACCTATATGTTTATCAATAACCCAATCCAACAAAGAGCTAAACAACAATAAAACCAATCATTTGACAGCAGTGAGGCACCTAGATACCAAATCCAACTAAACTAACAAAATCTTCTTACTTTTATGCTATAGATGACGCAAAAGATATTGGCTGTTGAAGAATAAACTTGAACATACTACAAAAGTCAGTATTTCCTCTGACTTTTCTTTTTGATAATTGTGGTATCCGGGTCAGCTTTCACACACCTCAACTAGTTCCATGTGATACCTATCACCTCCCACCAACAACACCAAGGCTAGTACAGATGGAAAAAGTGTTTGTGTCTCTTCTGGGATTTGTCACAAATAAAACATTTATATAACCCTCATCTTAGCCACAGCCTCCCTTATTCTGAAATAGACCAGCTTAGGTTAACAATACAAAATCACCCAGAACCTAGATTGAACTTACCTCTGCACATTGAAACTGGAACTAAAGCTATTTTACAAGTGACCAAGCAAAAAAAAAATCATCTTTTTCAATTTTAATAAGAGTGAACAAGCTAAAACTACTTGATGATTAGCAGTCTACTGATAATTAGCAACATACACTTCAGAAAAAAAAATGTTTCTATTACCTTTTTTAAGTAGTACACTTAAGGAGAGTTCTTTATTTAATTTTTTTGGTATTTTGAATAGTTCACTTCAAGTTCTTTATTCAAGAAAATTCAACCCCACATTCCCATTTTACACCACTTAATTATTTTTTTTTTAAAAAACAATTAAAGAATGAAACTTGAATCGTTAGACAAAAGGTTCAAATTAAAAAAAAAATCGATTAATTTAATTAAATCTGTTGAAAAAAGAAAGAAAAAAAGAAACCCTATAAATTAAGAACCTGAGATTATTTGGAATGGAAAAAGCGTTGGAGGGCCATTGAGCATTGGGTTCAAGAGAAGGAAGGTCTTCCATTAACCCTAATTCTATAAGCCAATTTGATCCGTCTTCCTCTGTTTCCGCCATTTTCTCCGATGTGAGAACTACCGGCGCCGGAAAATTTCAGTTGAAGATTGTAGGGTATCCCAATCCCACTTGCGTGTTAGGTGGAAGAGGAAAAAAGGAGGAAAATGAGGAGGAGATGGAGAAGTGGAACGAAATTATATGTGTGGTGGAGGGAGATTTTGTTTTTCACTGTGAAAAAGTTGAACCTTTCTCTACTTTTAACGTCAGCGTTCACTGGCATTTTTGTTATTTTTTCGTGTTTTTTTAGCGTTCACTGCCATGGGCTTTTGACACCATTTGCCTATATTCTTATACATAACTTTCATTTGGTTTCGATTAGCATCTATGTCTTTCAATTTTTTATGTGCACATGTATATATTTTAATTTGTGTAAAATTAAACAAGTAAAACATACACATTCTACGTGGTGTGCACATGTATATATTTTTATCCAATTTTTAATTGTTATGGTTTTCTGTTTTAGAGTCAAACGATAAAAACTTTAACTAATATTTTACGATGTATTTTTTCATTATATTAATATGCAAAAATTACAATTTATAGTACTTTTCGTATAATTTTTGAATATCTAAGTTTTTTGTTTAAAATATCAAATTAATGTAATCTAATTTAATTTGAAGATTAATCAAATTAATTTTCAAAAAACGCAACATAACAATTAAAAATGAACGGATGGAGTAATACTTTAAGAAAAAGTTATTGGCACGCTTGAATTCGAATTTTCACTACTAATGTCCATTAAGGTAAAGATAAAATTCTTCCTGTAAAGATTTCAATTTTAAAATGCAAAATATTGGTTAAAAGTAAACAAATCTCTACTTGGGAGCGACTTTGTTTCAATTTTCATTAGCGTTTGTTCAAGTAATTATTAATATAGTCTTAAATAAATGCCACGTGTCTTTGTAAATTATAAAGGTTAAAATCTGTTTTTAATATTTCTTCTATATTAGAGTATTAATTAAAAGAGAAAAAAGCTAAAATCTAGATAGTCTAACATAAGAGCCTTGTAAACTTTTTATTTTTTAGTATATTTTTATCACTTGGTTAATTCAATTATTCAATAGACGTGATATATTATACAATGCCAAAAGAGGTGATAAAATTGTTCCAAAAGAATAATCAATAGTAGTTCTCTAAAATAGTATTTTTTTTCTCTTTATTGGGATAATTCAATTGTCAAGTGAATACAATTTGAATAGTGGTTAGTCTTATTTTATTTCGATAAAATATACAAGGTAATTTGACTCCTCATTAGAAAGAAAATTATTTAGGAATTAAAATTAGTATTTGGTAGTTTTTTTGTTTTTTTTTTGTATAAAATCCAGCACATCAATTACCATATTTAATTATCATTTTACAATTTTATATAATTAAATATATTTGAACTAGCAGTCAATTTATATAAAATTTTATATAAGATGAAAAATAAAATAATTAATACATAAATAACTAAATTCTACATTATTAATCATTCATTTGCATGATTAATACATATCTAACTCATATCAGCAAACAAACAAGTGCATTATGCATGTGGACGACTTTTTGGAAAACTTTGTTAGTAAAGAGTGTGTAAAACGTGTTTGAACACTAAACTAATTTTGTGAAGATTTTTGTGTATTCTTTAAAAATTCATCACTAAGACATGAAGAATCTTTGTACTGTGATGAAATAATGAGTTACACATATAAATTATGTGAGAATTTTATTAGTTTTCTGAATTGCACCAAAACAATAAGAAAAACTAGAAATAATTTAGGTGTGTGCAACTAACAATTTCATTATAGTCAGACATATTTTTACGCCTTATTCCTAAGAAAATTGGATTAGTTTTCAGAAAGAACATTTAAAATATCTTGAATAATTTAATAATTTGCTACTTCTCTTAGCTTGTGCATATAAGTAACAAATTAGAGAATTTGCAAAAGATTGTCCCTTGCTATTTCAGATTTTAAAATGAGTGATATATGTTTATATACTTTTACTAGGAGTTAAAATATTCTGGTGTCACAATGTGCCACGACTACAGCTTAATGTTTATATAGTTTTGGGGTGTTCTATTTATTACTCCACAATTCTTGTCCTATTTCTTATGACAAATGACAAATATTAATTTGAGTATGGATTCAATAACCATATATTAAAAAGTAAATAAAAGAAAGGATGCTGTTTGTCTTGGGAATAAGGCACTCAGAGCCCTTCAAAGTGTTTCAAAATTATTACCACCATTAACAATGTCTCTTTTCTCTAATGGTCCCGCCTATGCACATTTATGCCTAGATATTTTATTCCAAAGAAATTTTATATGCCTATCTTCCATCCATTAGTGGACGTTGCCTTTTCAACTATTCCTTTTTTTGACTTCATTCATTCATGTAACCAAACTTTATTAGCATTTCTTAGTAGCAATAATTTACGTGAAAGCAACTATCCATTTACGTATGTATCCCCAATTAATACAACAAGTTAATCTGTGAAGTGTGATATGTGATACTAGTACCTTAATAGTTCGATTGGTTGGCTATCTAAACTTTTTTATTTTCTAAGGAAGTGTTTTCTTGAAACGCGAGTTGATTTCTTATTTATTTTCTAGTGTTACGTTGGTAAGTAAGCAATTTTTTTTTTAATTATCTCAAAAGCATTTATATGCAATCTAACAGAACACCAAGGGTGGGAGGCGGAGGGGCGTGTGGTGGGGTGGGGGGGATGGTCTAGGGGTATAGATTGGGGGCGTTGAATGGGTGGGAAGATATATACAATAAACATCTAATGTCACCTGTAGAACTTGTTATCCCTACTTCCATTAAGGAAGTCATTTTCCTCATTTTTGAGAAACATATTTTCCTAGAGAAATGTTTTCCCAAATATAGGAAAATAGAAAACGTTTTCCTCCATACCAAACACACATTTTGTGAGAATATTTAATTCCTCTATGACAAGCGGGGGAGATTGGAGAGTCTTGATAAAACCGTAAAATTTATATGGTTATGTGATTGAGGTCATAGATTAAAGATTTTTTTTTGACATATAAATGTACAGGAAACTTGTGTATAATAATTAGGACATTTCTAAGATCATAGAGAAAAAGTTGAATGCATCAAATTGCCTTTAATTTCCTTCCGGTATGCAACACTTAAGGAGTGTTCAGCCACCACACTCTAGGTCAAGCTCAATGACATGGTTAGCTAGTTTTAGGGGTGTCAAAAATGAACCCAAACATAGGTAATTCGCCCAAATTTTAAGGGTTGGGCTCAAGATAATTTGAATTGGATTCAATCTCAACTCATTCAAGCCTAACCCATTTTAAGAGAATCCTCAATTGAGTCCAATTCAATCTCCAATTTCAACCCATTTTAAAACTCTTTACTAAGATATGTTCCCTTTTTTTTAACATCTTTTAAGATTTATCTATCCATTTGTTACTTTTTTAAAATAAAAAATTCTTGAGCGGAAACTCGAATTGTGATTATAAAAGTTAAATGTCACTATGTTAAAATTATTGAGATTAATCGGGTCAAGACCCAACCCATTTTTTATCCCATTTGAACCCAACCCATTTGAGCCCAAAGTAAACTTGGGCGGGTCAAGACCCAACCCAATTTCTATCTCAACCCATTTTAATATCTCCAATTTCAACCCAACCCGCCCATTTGACACCACTAGCCAGTTTCATGATTTTGCTTAACTTTCAATTACATAAAAGAACCATCTTTCATTATCTAGGTGTCCTAGAAAAGAGATTCTACATACTCACTCCTTTCGTAATTTACGTCCTTATAAGTAGAAAGATGTAAAAGGATGAATATCCAATTCACGCTAAGAAATAGACGGGATAGTCTCAAACTATCAATAAAATCGAGTTAATATGTAGCCATCGTAATATATTTTGATGCTTCTTGAAAACAACTAAAGCGTGAGAAAGCCACACTCTATTTCTCCACTCGTTTACGTCAATGCTCAATACAGCAATAGATATGTGCTAGACGAATCTCTACGTTTGTGCCAAAAATATCATGTTTGCAAAACATCTTGATCCAGGAAGCTAATACTTTCATACATGATCAGAGGCGGATCTAGAATGAATCTGATTCATTTAATTGAATCATTTTTGTCTCCAACTATGTATACATATCGAAAAATAAATGAATAGTGAATAACCACTGGCTGTCAATACATATTAGATTCGCCTCTGACTGATCTAACTCTTTCTCTTGTTGCAATTTACAAGTAGGTAACGACAACCACAAACAAAATGAAAAATGTCATTAACATATTTGTGGTAAGTTCTTTTATCGCACATTTATTGGTGCAAAGAGAAATTGAAGTTCTTTCGTTTTCAGGATCCTTTTAGTGTTTGGCATGCACATAGATTCCAGGACCACTACTTATATTAGGCCAAATACCTTCTCAGTGTACAGAAGAGCCATTCATCGCATATCAAGTTCATTAACTTGTTACATTATACATACACACCTTGAAGACATTACTATTTTTAACACTCTCCTATAAGTGGATATGGAATTATCTGACATTTAAAGATGAAACAGCAGAAGCCACACAAACAAAAGAACCTTTTGTAGCACACTATATATTTATGTTTGTATATGTAATCTGTACTTGGACTAGGGTATATCTGTGGGGTTTGATTGAGCAAGACTGTGGATCCTTTTCTTCATCTCATCTGGATTTGCACCAACTATCTTGTCAACTGGCACTCCACCTTTCAGCAGCAGAAATGTTGGCATGGCTTTCACCTCATATTTTCTAGCCACCTCCTACCAACCGCAAACAAAAAAATGTGTATATATAAGGTAGAATCAGCTTCAACAATATGATTTATCTCGAATTCCTCAAGCACCTTTTATTGTCCTGATGCTTTTATATTCACATATATCAGAACTCTTTTATATTCACATATATCAGAACTCGTATTGTTGCTTGAATCTCAACAAGGGGTTGAATATAATATGACCAAACATTCAAGTTGCGAAAAGGATCAAAATTGTGAAACTAAGTGGTAGCCCATAATTATATTAGCCAATTATGTCTATCGATCAACTGAACAAAAGCTTCGATCCTCTAAGATTATGTTAGCATTTTAAATTAGAATATTACTACTTGAATGGATTTAAGGAATACCCCTTGTTGAAAGAGAAATAACAAATCTTTACTTTTTTTTAACAAGTGAAAGAGAAATAACAAATCTTCATACAACAGTAATTCAGTTACATATTATCATCATATAATTGGACAATGGTTTCTACAGACAACATGGAGAAACTCATCTGTCTATGGAAATTTGTGCAACTGGATTTTCAACAGAATTATTTGAGAATTGTTTGAGAATTACGCAACTAGAATTATTCTTTTGGAAATTCCAAAATTATGCAACAGCCTACTTAAATTAATCAGATTCTCCTACCACAAGTAATAGAGAAAAGATCAGGACTCTCTGAAGAATAATTCGGTTAGATAATCATCAAACTCACTCCACAAATGGGAATCCAGTAGTCTTAATCTAACAAATCTTAAGCAATGCTAGAAAGTATCTGAGGTGACTGGTAAAAAGTGAAGCCTTTCCCTAGACAAAATATATGCAGATTCCATGTCTAATTGCAGTTAGGAATTGCAACTAGGAGAGCAAGAATCTCTCAACTTGGCCACTTGCAAATAATTGAAATAACTATTCTACTCTCAAATGTCTTAAAGATCAACGAGCTTATATCATAAATAACAAAAGAAATGATAGTACAATTGGAAGAGCTTATATCTCAGATATCATTATTCTCTTATTTAATATGGGAAATTCAAACGAGGTGTGTTTGTACGTCACTTCTTCGTAAATCATTTCATGGTTTTAATATCTTCATATTTCAAGTAATGTTTTCTTTTTGAGAAAAGGTAAGGAGGATTTCTAGTATTATAGTGAGCGATGCGAGTCTTGCTAATTGTTTTATATTTTAGGAAATGAAAAATCAGCAAAACGATAAAGATGTCAATCTTAGGCCTTTCAGTAAAACAAATCCCATCAGAAGCGTCTTATAGTCCAAACAGTTCCTTTTTTCATGCAAATCTCCTTTTCAAGTGGATGATACTAAATTACTAACTAGGTAGAAAAGGACCCAACTTTTGTACAACAGGAGTTGCCTCCTCGTCCGATTGAAAGGCCCAGCATAGTAGACAAGCCAGAAGAATCAAAAGGAAGAACCAAACAATATAACTTTTTATGAATGTAAATGAGTTATTCACTTTGTCTACGAACATATTCTTGTTGCAAGATGTGATATTGGCATATTATATGCCTAGGTCACTCTGACCTCATTGTATGAATGATTCATCATAATCAAGGACTAACCTCCAGACACTAGACAGTAGAAAAGATGAACATAAGTTTGACCATGCAACTTAGCAACTCTCGGAGAACAGGCATAACATGTCCACACCAGTAGCTCATGAAACTAAAGAGACTGAATATTATTCTCAGAATAGTGAGAAATGACTTGTCATAAATTACATGTTTGAGTGAAGGAGAAGATAAAAGAGATGGTCTCAATTAAGGACATTTCAAGAGTCATCGGTTTAAAGACCAAATTTTGACTTGGTGTAGAGGATTTATAAAAGACCCCCTTGACACCAAATGAAATCCCTATCCGTGACGTTGGACTCTGCTGTAAAAGCAAGATAAATTAAACCCAAGGCTGGTAGAAACTAAACAGTCCAGTACCATTCATTATTTGATCATAGGATATATTTAGTCCAATATATCACATCCTCCTCAAAATACCCATCTCAAATGTGCTTCCTGATCAAGCTGGGAGCTTTTAGACGGAGCGCATTGCCGAAATATTTATAGACAAGGATGAATTTTAGCCCAATAATTGGATCCCCACATCTTTTATACTTTGTTTATGAGATCTCAACATGCAATATTCAATTAGAGAAATATATTACCGGAAAGCTAAAGGATGACCTTTACAGCTCTAATACAAGACATCAACTCGGCTATTCTTTTATCAAGTCAACTGGCTCATACAAACTACCTCTCTTGATGATTTCCAGCTCTTACCCTTTCTCGTTCATTTGATTGTGATCTCTTAATCAACGAAGAAACATAAGTTTCTAGTATTTCCTTGAAAAATTGAACATATTGCACTAGCAATCCCGCCATGATTTTCATGATACAACTCATACTTGATCAAAATAAATTAAAATTATCCAAATCTATACCAAAGTTCTTACTATGTCACATGCCTTAAAGTCATGCAAATTAACTCGAACATCTAGAATACAATCAGCTATTTACTCAGGAAGTGGATTACACTTTAAAAACCCGACCAGAGAGACACACAATGATACAATATAATACATACTACCATTAACAAGGTTAAGCTTATATCCCTCAAAGGGATGCCACAGGCAAGTAACCTCTCATAACTAGACCAGCCCTTAGAAGTATGTTTAGCAAGGGAAATTTCTGCATCCTTTTTTTCTCATCTTTTAGGCTTTAAAGTTGCGTCTTTTACACCAAAGGGATAAAAAGACCTTACCTTGACCTCATCTACATCAACTGTGAGAAAAGACATATTATGGTACATAGAAGCCAATTCCTCCATAAAGGGTTTCATAGCCACAGAGGGAATACACCAAACAGCCGTAAAGTGTGCCACAATCTACAAATACACACAAGGAAAAAATGAATTTGTACACATACTAGAAACTGGAAACATCAATAAAGATTCCAACTTTTGAGAAACAAAAATCAAGATTTACTTACAGGGCATCCTTGAAGTGTGGCTTGATTTACATGAAAATCCCATGATTCCTTAGAGTCTACCTTCACAACTCTTGATTTAGTCCCCTGTTCTTGAACTTCCATTATTCCTGCTTACAATTGAGAAGGCCAAATTTGTGTTTATCCAAAATAGTTACTAAAGAGATGAAAAAAGGAGGTCTT
>JAJOOI010006908.1:0-26058 GCA_029582585.1 Solanum bukasovii
AAATCCAAAGATTTATTTATATGTCGCACCACCTTAGCTTGAAAATATTCATTCTCGCCATTTTTGACCGAAAAGGTAATATAGAAAGTGAAGTCTTCTCCATTAACCTTGAGAATACGGTCGACCTCATATTTAGTATGCCCTAAAATGAATGAATATAGAGGAACCTTATCAGCTTTCTAGAGAAAACAAGGAAAAAGAAAAACTAGAAAGATAATGGGAAGTGTGAGTAGAGCCTACATTGTTGGCATTGTACTGCTCAAGTGCCTTTGCAGCATAACCCTTCAAATTTCAACCTCAGCGGGATATTCTAAGTATTTAGTCATGGGGTAAATGGTAGTAAGTGGACACGAACCGGGATAATCCTTAATATCAAATCCCTATCAAGGTAAAAAAAAAAAAAAAACTCAATCAACAATCAACTAGAAACAAATATGTTTGTTCTGAAAGTAAGTTTTGAAAAAAATAGTATTTTTTTCCAATAAAGTGTTTCCTCTTAATAATAAGAATCAACAATCAGTAAAACAACAACAACAACTAGAGATATGAATCTAAAATTCTCTATAAACTATGATATAGCGCAAATAGATAAAATATACCTTACTCTCCCGGCTCTATTGGAAGAATCTATCCAAACAGATTTATCCATCTTTTTATCATTGGGATTGACATGGCAATATAAATCTTCCATTGCTTCTTCGATATCCCAATAGTGGAAGGCTTATATCTGAAAGAGAGGATGATAAAGGTTGCAGACTTTCACAATCGCTAGATTCTCCATTTTCCTCGTCCACTTTTTGATCCAATTCGCTTGAGAATCCTCCGTCAGGCTAATAACACAATTACAAAACACACCACAATAGATATTGTCGGATTTTATCCACATCTCAAACCCTAGACCAATCTTATGATTTTTCATCCATTTCAGGACTTTTCCACGTGAATTGCGGTAAATAAATAGAGAATAAATATTCTTGAGATTGACCAAGGTCTTATATCCTAATTAAAATCCTCATAAATCTGAATTTTTTCCACCTTAAAATGAATTCAAGTCATCCCTAGGGCCACAATTATATTTTCTTAGGCTTAGAAATCGAAATACAAAAGTTGGGGATCAGATTGCTCATTTTTACGAAGATTCTTGATGAAAATATGTTGAAATTTGCCCTAGGATGCCCTTTTAATTCTTCAAAACGTTCTTGAGTGTTCTTAAGTGATAATGAGCAATTTTGGAAGTTTTTTTGCCTATAGCAACCTCGCAGCCCGAAGCGACTACTTTTTTTTACCTGATTTCTTTAAGTTCACTCTTAACGATGGGGGCGAATAGTTACATTGTTAGGGAGGAAGACATTTGGGATCACTAAAAAATAGAATAGATGCAATGCTATTTATAACAACAAAAGATCTAAGATTACATAAAATTAAAATCATTACATTTACACAACTAAAATAATGTTATTGAGTACTTCCTGAAAAAACTATCATTGGCAAGTATTGGATTTTCAGGCCTTAAGATGCGCTATTTCTTTCGTCTTTTTGTCATGACAAGAAATTCAAGCCTAACTATTAGAACTTCTGTCCACTTAATTTTTCTCGCGACAAAACGAAAATGGAAGAGTGAGTAATTAAAAATCCTCAAATTGCTAAAAATCAAGAGTTCCTCACATTCAGAAAACAACTAGCCGTAAAAGAAAAATAGAAAACTGGAATAGACCATAAAGATGAGAGTTTTTTTTAGGAGATTAAACAATATAAAGAATTACAATACTAACTATTACACATACCGAATCAAGTGGACATTTGCAATTACTTCTTTCCATATTGTAGTAATATTTTTCTTCTTCTATTATGACTTGTTCCTTAGCAAATATGTAAGCCATCTTACGGGATAATACGAAACATCCCTTTTTATCCAGCTTTCCATCAAGCTTAGACATTGGATAGTGCTTAAAGGTGCAATTCAATAGTTGTTGTTTTGATAGTGGAATAACCTCTCCTTTTCTTTTAATGGCATCCACCGTGTTAATGATCATTTTCTTCTTAAATATATATTTTCAAATTTGTCCCTTTTTACTAACTATAGAAAATCTTCGACGGCCTTTGAAATGGGAAAAAAATATACTATGTCAAAGGCTAAGAAAAAGAAACAAAACGAAATTAAATATATTATTAGTACAAAAAAAGTCGGAAAAAAAGGCGAAAGGATCTCATCATCCATACACAATGCGTCTATATCGGTTACCTCTTATATTTATCTCCAAAAAAAATTCCAAATTATGTTTTGATTTTTAGAATTTTTTCTCAATCACAATATTTTCTACATTTGTTTTTGAAAAAAATAAGCTTAATTAAGGTGAGAATGATGTTTTTATTTTACGTGTTTATGTTCATGTCATGATGTTTTTATTTTGAAGCATGCCTTTTTTCATTAATTTGATATTCGCTTTGGGGTTCGATTAATCAAAATTTGTAACAAAATCCACTTTGGGATAAATGTTCCTCCAGTTTCGACCTCTCTGGTTAAGAATGATAGATACTTAGTAGAAGCATGTATATGAACTATATATAGGAAATGTGAATAGAATCGGTCCTTTGAATTAAATTGTTGAAATGACGATGAATTTAATCTTCATTTCGCAAGAATTTTCTAGTTTTACATGTTCATTTTCTTGTAATTGTATTAGATTTTCGGTTATATATAGCAAAAAAAAAATTGTTTTGGAATTCAAATTGAACTTGTAAGTTGTATAGTAGTGTTAACCTGTATAAGGTTGATTTCTCGTATAGTCAATCAACTTATAGTCGTTACATTTTATAGTTATGATTTTCTAAAATCACTTTCTTTGTTCTAGAAAATCAAAATAAAAAAGAAGCGTAACTTTCTGAGATAAATGAATTAGTGTTCCTAGAACATCTTTTCTTGAAAACAAGTGACTTTCTTACTTATTATCTCAAGAACGGTTATATATAATCTATCAAAACAAAATGAGTTTGGAATGGGGTAGGGAGTGGGGGTTCGAGGATGGCAAGGACGAGATAGAAAAATTGGAAAATGTTTTCATTAGCCTTGTTTTTCAGTTGTTGATAACTTTTTACTTGTTTGAAAGTTTTAGAAAATGGCTGACATTGAGGATATTCAACCTCTTGTTTGTGACAATGGAACTGGCATGGTTAAGGTAACAAATTTGCTTTCCAAATGTCGTCGTTTTTAATCTGCTTTGTGAATACAATTTGATGTTGTATATCTTTTCTTTCTTGCAGGCAGGATTTGCAGGAGATGATGCACCTAGGGCTGTTTTTCCTAGCATTGTTGGGCGTCCGCGTCATGCTGGAGTGATGGTAGGAATGGGACAGAAGGATGCATATGTTGGTGATGAGGCACAGTCGAAACGTGGTATTCTGACACTGAAGTATCCAATTGAACATGGCATAGTGAATAATTGGGATGACATGGAAAAGATTTGGCATCATACGTTCTATAATGAACTTCGAGTTGCTCCAGAAGAACATCCTGTTCTGCTTACTGAAGCACCTCTCAACCCTAAGGCTAATCGCGAGAAAATGACTCAGATAATGTTTGAAACATTCAATGCCCCAGCAATGTATGTTGCTATCCAAGCTGTTTTGTCTTTGTATGCTAGTGGACGTACAACTGGTAAGATATATTTACTTTCTTTGTTTCGAATGTTAATTTTCCTTTCATGTTGCTATGTTTTCTTCCTCTATCGTTTTTCCCCTTTTCATAATGATTTGCTGCACTTCAGTGAAAGGGGTCCTTCGGGATGTAAATAGTGAATTGTAGTCAAATATGATTCATGTTTTCTTGCAGGTATTGTGCTGGATTCTGGAGATGGTGTGAGCCACACAGTTCCTATATATGAAGGTTATGCACTACCTCATGCCATCCTACGTCTCGACCTTGCTGGTCGTGACCTTACTGAGTACATGGTGAAGATTCTTACTGAACGCGGATACTCCTTCACTACTACTGCTGAGAAGGAAATTGTAAGGGATGTGAAGGAGAAATTGGCATACATTGCTCTTGATTTCGAGCAGGAACTGGAGACAACCAAGACAGGCTCTGCTGTTGAGAAGAACTATGAACTGCCCGATGGACAAGTGATTACTATTGGTGCTGAGCGTTTTCGATGTCCTGAAGTTCTTTATCAACCTTCTTTGATAGGAATGGAAGCTGCTGGAATTCATGAGACGACGTATAATTCTATAATGAAGTGTGATGTTGATATTAGAAAGGATTTGTATGGGAACATTGTGCTTAGTGGTGGGTCGACTATGTTTCCTGGCATTGCTGATAGAATGAGCAAGGAGATTCAAGCCTTAGCACCAAGTAGCATGAAGATCAAAGTGGTTGCTCCTCCTGAAAGGAAGTATAGTGTCTGGATTGGAGGTTCAATTTTGGCATCCCTCAGTACCTTCCAACAGGTGAGCATTTTCCTTCCGTTATTTTTACTAGCTCGACTAATCTAGATTCACACTGTAAAAATCCCCCACCATGGAAGGTCTTACCCGACCTACCATAGAGGGACATTTCCTTCATTTGTTTGGGTTTAATAACCTAGTTCCCGAAATCCACTAGCTCGACTAATCTGGATTCATGCCATAGAAATCCCAGTATAAGGGGTTTTGCCCACCCTACCAATGTGAAGCATTTTCCTTCATATTTTTGGTTTAACCACCTGGTTCCCGAAACCTACACTAGCTCGACCAATTTGGATTCGGATCGTAGAAATCCATTATGGGCTTTTTTTGGGCTCCTACCAAAGAGGGGCATTTTCCTTCATTGTTATACATGTGTGTTTGATTTTCAACTAATTGAGTTATTTATCTTTTTGTTGATAATGACGATGATTAAAATATTTATCATTGTTTGGATTTGTAGATGTGGATTGCTAAGGCAGAGTATGATGAGTCTGGCCCATCCATCGTGCATAGGAAGTGCTTCTAATCAGAACAAATGTTGAGTCTGGTTCAACATTTGAGTTTCTGCAATTTTAGTCCTCTTCTATTTGTTTTCTTGGTGACTCGAACCAACAATCTTTGAATTTGAGACGAAGGATACTTACCATTTGAGCAAGCCTTTGTGTCACTTGGGTTAATTGGTCGTTGGAGTTAATTCGTTACTTACTAGGAGTATTAATCAATTGTAACTGGTCTAGAACATCATCAAATATTAATTTGTGATAGACCCTGAAGCTATTTTCTTAACGAAGAGTTATTGCATAAAAATAGGAATAAAGTTGGCGTACATTTTTATTCTCTACATATATGTTAGAATGGTAAAGTCCAGTGACACTAATGAAAAATTATAGACATTAATATTTTATTAAATGGTTAGGAATCGTAAAAAAGTTTGGTAGTTGCAAATTCATCTTAAAAGATCATTAAATAATACAATATATTCAAAATAGTTTCTTAAATACTCTTTTCGTTTACTTATACTTATCCAGTTAGTACTTCGCAGTTCGCAAGCTCTTAAGAAACAATGGTTGTCATGAGTATTTTATCACAATACACATTTTCTCTTAATATGCTAAAAGTGAAAATATATTTTTAGTACAGTGAACAATTAAAAATAAACAAAAAAAATATATTTAGGAGTATTATCGGTTTATTAACCCAAAAAAAACATAACATGAACTAAACGACGTCGTTACTGCTGTAGAATTTGGGTATCCCAATTTCTGTATCAGGGAAGACCCAAATTGCAGAAAGATCCGAACTTGAGAGGAAGGAAGAAGAGGGAATACAAGAATTGTGGTGAAAAAATGGGTAAAATTGCAGTAGCAGTGATTGTAAGTTCATGGGTACTAGCTGTATCCATCCTCATCAATCGTATTGTCCCTGAACCTTACATGGTAATCAAGTTTTCTTGTTTAATATGAATGTAATTTATTGATTTGATAATCTTCTATGGAGGTGTAATGTTGATTACACTTATTTTTTGAGCTGAGAGTCTATCGGAAACAACCCCAATTGTGGGACTACACTGGGGATATGTTGTTGTTGTTGTTGTTGGAGGTGTAATGTGGATATGGATGATTTTGAATCTTTTGAGATCCCACTTGTGGGATTACACTGGGTATGTAGTTGTTGTTGGAGGAGTAATGTGGATATGGGTGTTTTTGCAGGATGAGATATTCCACGTACCTCAAGCACAACAGTATTGCAAAGGCAATTTCAGAAGTTGGGATCCCATGATCACTACCCCTCCGGGGCTGTACGTACTATCTCGTTCCTTTTCTTTTTCGTATGATTACTTGCTTCGTTGTTGGTTTAGGTAGTGTTGTCAAAATTGTTCCTGCTTTGTACTGTAACTTCAGATAGTATGAAAATAGGGACTCCATTACATGTGGCATTAGTCTCTTGGAGTTGATAAATGGTAAATGAAATTTTATAGCATTAGCTTCATATAGTCAATTTTTCCTAATGAGTTGGGAATATGTTGAATGGTTACAAGTTGAGAGCTTTTCGTTGATTCATTTCTTGATCTTTTTGGGTGCTAAATTATGGTTCAGAGCTACATTGACTAAATAGCAAGATACATGATCTAGTTAGGGTGGAAACCAAACATGTCTGCTTGGAAATAGGAATTGTTACATGCTATGCTCTTCTTGCCAAACTTACAAGATCTTGACCATTTTGTGTCTCTACGGAGTATGAGTCTTTTCCCTTTCATTGGTTGCAAAAATGTCAAGTATCTTTCTTTTTTAAGTACAACTTCACTTTGTTGATGATCTTAGTTTATCAAGTGGTTTCTTCATAAATGAGTTATTGGTAGTTGGTACCAGTCTTACAATCTTTCTCCAAAGTTATCATGAAAAGTGGCTTACAGGAAGAGTCTATGCAAAGAGTAAATATGAAGGAGGACCTGTGTACTAGTGTTAGAGAACCTCAAGTTATTGAATGTTGGGGCGAACAAGTCCAATAGAGTAAAATAGAGGTTTCAAAATAACCTACCCCAATTTCAGTAGTAGTTGTAGTAGAATGTCAAATCTTGGCTAGGAGAGAATTTCTCTGTTCATTGTTTACATGTACTTCTAGTTGCAAAAAATGAATATGTTATGTATGATTTGTAAGAGAACAATATCAGTCCAGTGCATGTAGACTCTGTATTTAAATTCCACTAATCCTCCTTAGTGACTAAGGTTAGAGACTTTCTTGTGATGTGGTGTTTTTCTAGAAGCCTTTCTACTCTTCCTAGAGACTTGTATGTCTCTGTAAGGATAGGTATGAGATTTGCAAAGTCTCTAGCTTTAGAGAAATCATTATTTGCCTTAAAATATAGATTACGTAGTATTGGAATGAAAATGGGCTCAACTAGAGCGAATTGGATTTAGATGATTCATATTGCAACTAATTCATTAAGGCGCACTTGATAGATGGAGTAAACCAAAAGGAAATAAACTAATACTCTCTATTTCATTTTACATGACACTCTTTCCTTCTAGACTATTTCAAAAGAATGGAACTTTTTTATTATATTTGATTTGCTTTTAGTTTGAACTACATATTCTACCCTTAATTAGATGCCCTTATAGCCATAGAAATGGAATGGCATGTAAGGACCACAAGTTCTAAGGGTACTTTTGTTGTGTGCCAAAAGTCGGTCTTTTCTTTCTTTCTTCAACATTGTGCCCAGTCAAACTGTCAAATACACTATATAAAAGGAAATGGAGAGAGTGGTAGCAATATAATTTACTCTAACACCAATCTAACATAACTTAATATTGTAATAGATGGTGCAATCCCACATCCATTCCCAAATCGTGTCAGATCGAATGGGTGAGGCATGATTTGACGGTTCCGAGCAACAGAGATGGTGCATTATCCATGCCATTCTTCCACCCATTCCTTCCAGTTTGTCATCTACTCCAACACTCTTCAAAATTCATTTAGGATAAGTACATATGTATAGTAGTGTTTGTCTACATATGCTAGCTTCATGAGTTGGTATTATGTTTTCCACATTTACAGTTTCGAGTTATTTTTGGGTTTCCATTATATAGGGTCACCGAGTGTTGGTTTTGAAATATAAGATGCAATTTTGCAACTAAGTTATATTGCCTGAGGAATTCATTAGTTACTTTGAACAATGTTCCCCTGTCCGAAAAGATAGTGCTACTTTCCCTTTTGGCAGTCCCTGAGTGATGCCTATTTTCTCTAATAGGAATCTTTATACAATTGGACCCTCTTATCCACATAACTCAATACAACTTATTTTCCTTTTTTAATTCTTTTTTTTGGTAAGGTTGTTAACCTTACTTTACAACAAAAAAAAGGCAGTAAGGAACCTCTTTCTAATTCTGAACTCCATAAACAGAAAGTTCAACAATGGATTCACATATTCCTGAGTAAATATTCACTGATATGCTAGGTCAAATAAGATATAAATGAGATGGACTGATGGAGGGTCCAAAATCAATAGATCTTTGGCAATGAGGTTCAATGTTAGTAAGTATATGTCAGCTAAATGCTATAGAACATCACCAAATGATAAAAGGAATTCTCTTAGATTTGTCTCTTTTGTTTTTCAAAGACAAAAAGGGATATAGAAGGACACAGATAAAAGAGTGGAGCTAGCTGATATCACATAAATTGTGCCATGACCTTGATCCATGTTAGATATGAAAAGAAATATTCTCTAAGATGATTCAGTTGAAAAAAACACTATAGATTTAACTGATAAGGGAATTTGATGCAAATAATTTAAAACTTTTGCAGGTACATTGTTTCACTTGCCTATGTTGCTTCTTTGTTTCCAGGGATATTCTCTATGAAAGCAGATGTTTCGTTTTCAGATGCTTGTTCCTCTTCCATCCTACGCTCCAGCAATGGTGTATTGGCTGTATTTTGCAGCATGATGGTTTACAACATACTTACCCACCTCAGACCTTCTCTTACTGACAGAAAAGTAACTCTTCGGACAGTTGTCCTTGCATTGTATCCCCTTCACTGGTTCTTCACTTTCCTCTATTATACAGATGTAGCATCGCTAACTGCTGTACTGGCATCATATCTTATGAGTCTTAAGAAGAAATATTTCTTCAGTTCCCTGGTAAGAGGATCAACTCAATCCCATCTAATTCTTTCTAGTTGATAATAATGGGGAGCAAAGTTATAAATTGACTTTTATTCAAACTCTTTATAGCCCATTCCTTATCATAGAATTGTTTTCTTCTTTATAACTTTTGCGGTTAATATCAATCAAAAGCTTTAATGTTGTTCCAAGAATAGATTCTGCACTTTACTTATTCATGCACCAAACATATTCCAAGGATATATGTCATTTTGACATCTGACAAATTGCTGATTACTGTATACCACATGTAAGACCGCAGTGTGCTTTGAGTACTGTATTATATTGTTGCCCAATACTCAATAGTAAATATGGGGAGAGAGAGAGAGAATAAAAGAAACAGTAACTATAGTTCTAACTTCATAACAATTTATCTTCCTCTCAAGCCTGATTTACTTTAATGTTATTGTTTTGCATGCTATGGATAGTTCCATTTAATGATCAGATATTGAATTTGACCATGTTGTTTTTCTAATTGAGAAGTTAACAGTGTGCTCACACATCTGAAGGTTGGGGCTTTGGCTGTGCTGATACGTCAAACAAATATCATATGGATCCTTTTCATAGCATGCACTGGGGTTTTAGACTATATTCTAGATCAGCCGAAGGATAATGCCGATTTGACTGATTCTAGTCAATCACAAGGTAAAGATGCTTTCCCAGTCTCGAGTCAAGGTGTTGGAACACACTCTAACTTGAGAAAGCGCAGAATCCACAACCAGGCAGCTACATTTAGCTCTCCTATCCACCAAAAGATTGCTTCTTCAGTGCCTTCCTCAGGTTCTGTCTTCTTATCTTGTTTTAAGTTTTTTTTTTTAATCTGCATTTGTGTTGTGTTAGGACACATGATAGCATCTGTTGATTTTTGTTTCTATCTGTTGTTTATGTTTTGTAGGACACGTGATAGCATCTTCTTTTTGATAAGTAGCTTCTGTTCAGTGATCTAAAGTAACATTGAATGAAAAAAATACAATCAAATACCATTTTGGAGAACATCAAGTTAAAAAAAAACATTTTTTAAAAAAAGAATAATACATCAAGTTCAATTTTACAAGCTGTCAAGCGTTTCTTTATGAGGTGAAATATCCAAAGATTTACTTGTGAATTGGCATCATGAAGATTTAATTTATCTGTTGTAAAAAAGCCTGGTAACCATGGATGACATAAGGGAATAAAATACTCCACTCGTTCTGGCATCCTACAGAGATACTTTTGGTTGTGCTTTTGTAAAAAAATTCTTTTTTACTGTTAGAACACCTCAATTCGGAGTATGGAAGTTGGTGGGGGAGGAAAAGGAACTCTTATTACTTGGATGTACAAGTAATTTCCCTAGTGATATAGTTTTCTTCGATTGTTGGGTAATATTACGTACTACTTAACAAGAGAAACTTGCTATTTTGGTCTTTTGATAACCTGTGGTTCTAGTCTAAATACACTTAACCCTCACTAAATCAAATTTTAGGCTTTTGATCCCACCATTAATAAATTCTTTCAAATATAATGTATTTCTAATTAGTATCCAAATTCCCTTTGATTTGAGGGGATCTGTTAGGAGATCAAAAACAAAGTTAGATAAACTGAAGGAACACTCCTTGCTGCTAACATTCTTATGAGAAGTGTCTCATGTGGAAAACTTGCTTTGCATGTTTGAAGCATCCATTAAATGTTAACCAGAGTGGCTATCATGTTCACAAACACATTTACAAGAAACTCTTCCATTGATTATGCTTGGTACAGACATGTAAGCTTTTCTTGTCAGATGTCATGGTATAGACTGGTAAGCTATTCGGGCTCATGCATAGTTATCCTTTCTTGCATATTAGTGGTTGGCAATGCAATTTAGGTTCCTTTTGTATATGTCATCTAAGTGTATAAGAGATTACATTCCTTTTTCAGATTTCTCTCATGAGGTGCGTGAGATTATTTCAAGACTCTGGCAATTTAAGTGGGAGATTATTGCATCGTTTTGGCCTTACCTTGTAATTATGGCCGCTTTCATCACCTTTGTTTTCTGGAACGGGAGTATAGTGCTTGGTACCAACTCTTACTTTTGTAGTTTTGTTTCTTTATGGTCTCTTCTATTTGTTAACCGTGAGTGCACACACTTCTTTTCCCACCCTTGTGCTATCCAGGTGCAAAAGAGGCTCACACGGTTTCTCCACATTTTGCACAATTGATGTATTTTAGCTTGATTTCTGTGCTGTTTGTGACTCCCATGCACTTCACAATTGGTCAGGCTGCAGCACTGACCCGATCCTTCTGGAGGAAAAATAAGCTGGTCAGTTTCTTTCAGTTGTGCACGGCATTAGCTGTTGGGTTCCTTTCAGTGCATTTTTTCAGGTTAGATGAATGACTTTGTAATTTCTAAGTTCAGTTGCACTATCCTTATACCTTCCCTCCCCCGCTCCCCGTCCCTTTTCCTCTCTTTCGTGCAATTTATCACTTTCCTGTCATGCTATACAATCTATAACATCAGTTTTTGAAGGTGTTTGTTTTTTCCATTCTTTCTTCTTTGTTGCATCAAAGATTTAGGGTGTGCTCAGTATGAAAGAAAATGTTTTCCTTCATACCGAACACATCCTTAATGGCGTTCATTTCTAATAGATTCTAGCTGTATGCACATTATTTTCTTTTTTTCTGATTCGTATTTGATATCTAAAAATTGGTTCCTTGCAAGAATGAAACACGATAGTTTGACATTCAAGTGACATGCTATATTGATATTGCAGCATTGCCCACCCTTATCTCACTGCTGACAATCGACACTATACCTTTTATCTATGGAGAAAAGTAATCAAATTTCATTGGTCAATGAAGTACCTCCTGGTTCCGCTCTATGTATATTCATGGATATCCATCTTCAATATCTTGGGTCAGTAAAACACTGTCCTATTCTAACCTGTGCATGCTACTACACATCCCTAGCTCCTACTCGTAATCAAAGAAAAGAAGATTTTGTTCGTAATTCTAGTTTCTTTTAAACATTTTCTTTTTTCCCTCTATTTGCAGCTAGAAGTCAGAGGAAGACATGGGTACTGGTATATTTCTTGGCTACCGCTGCAACACTGATTCCAGCTCCACTTATAGAGTTCAGATACTATACAATCCCGTTCTTTTTCTTGATCCTCCACTCCCATGTTGATGATGACAGAAGTTGGCTTCTGATGGGAATCCTATATGTTGCCATTAATGTGTTCACTATATATATGTTCTTGTTCCGTCCGTTTTCTTGGGTCCACGAGACTGGTGTACAGAGATTTATATGGTAGCAAGATACTCAGGAGAATTCAACAAGTTTTGATATGCTGCACCAGTGTTCTGGCTGTACCTGCAGATCCCAATTTGCTCAACAATTGAAATGCAGTTTAGGACAATTTTTTGTAGAATGATGCTATATTTTGTACAAGAATTCTTTTAGTTTAAAAAATGAGTGGTAAAAGGAATTTGTTTCAATCAAAACTAGTGTCTTAACCATTGAGGTTGTTTTACAAGTTCATAATATTACATTTACTTTTTCTGGAATTACATATTTGCTCTATAATTCTCTCTTTGTCGTTTTATATGATGGTGTTTGATTGTAATAGAGACCAGAGATGGACTCAGGATTCGAAGAAAATAGGCCACCACTAGAATAAATAAACAAAAGCAAAGTGGAATAGAGAAAATTCTTATTGCTATTTCCAACTAATTTGGAATTAGGACAAATTAAAGTTAATTCATTAAGGGTGTGTTTGGTAATGGAGGAAAATAGTTTTTAATTTTCTCATGTTTCGAAGAATATTTTCTTTAAATTTAAAAAATAAGGAAAATGACTTTTTTAGTACGAGATGTTCCAAGTTAATTGTCTCCGCTTCATCCTAATTTTTATTTTTTTTAAAAGAAGTGTTCTCTTTGAAAGTTGAACATTAAGTATGAATTGAATTAATTGTGTAAGAAAAGTATTACTCACTATGTATTTTGTTTTAGTCAATGAAATGACATTACTTTACACGTTTTTTATGCTTAACTGTAACACCAATTCATTGTATCTGGTTACAGAAATCAATGTATTCATATCTTATATCGTGGAGCCAAAAAATTTATTAAAGGAGTTCAAAATATAAAAAATAAATATGTGAATAATTTAATGGGGTTTTGCGTCTATAATATTTATCTAAAAACAAATTTTAACCCTATATAAATGGTATGATTTTCTACCGAATGAGATTCGAATAAACCCCATTGACCCTTTCTAATATTCAAAATATCACTTAAGTATGTGAAATTATTTAGTAAAGTCACTAAATTTAATTTTGTATTAATAAATTCACTCAACTTTTATCTTACAAAAACCATTGCACATGATTTATCGTAAAAAGCTCTGACATGACCTGATATAAAAAATCGAACCAACCAGTAAATCTAATAAATCAAAATGTCAAATTAAACTCTCATAGCATCAAATATTATCAAAAGTCAATTATGCAGCAAATTTTAATATATTTCAGCAAAATTATCATTTTATTAATATTCCTTAATGGGGAATATCAAATTAATACTTCCTCCATTTCTATTTACTTGTCAAATATTGTTTAATTTAATTTTTATTTTTACTTGCCATTTTTGACAAATCAAGAAAGAACATTTTTTTTTCCTATTATACCCTTAATTCATTAACATTGAGTTAATGTCTTTGAAAAATGTTGTGAGTAAATATGTTTGGAACACTATACCAATCATTGTTTTCTTAATAGGTGTGTCAAGTTAAAATTTGACAAGTAAATTAAAACGAAAGAAATACTTGACACGTAAAGATCAATGATGGAAATACTTTTAAAGGATATGTTAAGTGAATATGAGTCAAATAATATGAAACGGAGAAATTAGCAATTTAGACAAATTTTCAAGACAACCTAATTGCATGACGTAGAGTTAGTACATACAAATATAGAAAGTAGGAAGTAAATGATGGGACCCTTTTTGTCATAAAATTCATATTTGATTCAATTAACTAATTGTGTGTACAAACCTAAACCATATATGGTTGGATCACAAATAAATCATTTTCATGTTGGACTATTCTATTTTGGAATTTTTTTTTAAAAAAAAAAAACTCCATTTGTGATTTTTCTTAATATTTTAGTTTGGTCAAAGATTGCTTCACATCTTGCATTACCTACACCTTTTATAATTAATATTGACAACAATGAAGTCTAACTCAAATGACATGATTAAACCTTATAAGTTTTTAAAATGTTTTTTTTTTTACTAAAAGAATACGATGGTTAAATATTTAAAATTATTAGAGATTGAAGAATCGTCGTATTCTTTTAGTTAAATATTATTAAGGGCATTTATTGTATAGTTAATTCATTTTAAGTAGGTTGGGTTAAGAATTGGGTTGAATATAGGGTGGGTTAGGTTCTAAATATTGATTTGAATTTCTTAAATAATTTTTTCCTAAATGTTATGTCATTAAATAGATATCAAAAATTGTATTTTTGACTAAAATGATCAGGGAAGCTAACTAAACAAAATTGAATGTTTATGAAAGATAATTAAGCAAAGTTTATTGACTTGTGAAAGATAAAATAAAATTGAGTGATTTTGATGACTAATTATTAAAAATTGAGTGTTCATTATGATTTAAGGAACAAGTAATTATCTCTGAAATATAATGTGAAATTAAACAATGATGGTTTATTGCTAGATAAGTAGATATACTTTTTTGATAGTTGGCTTGGTTCATTAGATTAAAAATGGGATATATCATATATATGGGTATAATTATAAATACCTATTTAGTCTAAATTGGATAAATTTCATTTACAAATTTAACCTAGTCTTCTTAAAATGATTGGGAGAAATCCCAAAATTGTTATAATTGTGGTATAAACAATCTTAGAATTGCTAATCGAGAAATCAAATATTGTACTACCAAAATTATAGGAGAAAATTAAAATAATCCCAAAATTTATCCCACATTACTAAAAAAAACATTATATTTTCATTAAAATTTTCTATTCAAAAATGTTCGGTGACTATTTTCACAGATATTTTGATAGAATTGGTGAGAAAATAGAAAATAATAGTGTTCTCATATGAAAAAACTAGGAAACTAACAAATATTTCAGTGAAAATATGTTTCCACCATGTAATTTTTAAATGATCAGTTGATTCAGTGAAAAATCATGTTTTATAGCACAAATTTTCAATCAATTCCAAGTAGATCCTCCCTCCCCTTCGCTCTTCATTTTCCTCATTTTATCTTTCCTTCCGGTTGCAAAAAAAAAGTTATGAGAGTGATTTTGCGTGCGTTAGCGATCACCAAATCACTGATATCACGATAGAAAAAATCTTTATTTCTTAATAGCAACAGATCTCTTGTTCAACCAACCATACAACCTCTTAATGTTTACTACTATTTTTTTTTAGGATTTAATTATCCTTTTTCTTTTCTCACAAGATATTTGCAACTAATTATCACAAAAAATCAATAGTGTATTTTTCATTTGGTAATAAGTGATGTTGATAGTCCAAAAATCAAAACCAACTCCTCTTTGTCCTTTGAACATTTATTATTTTCATCTTTTTATAACTTCATTAATAAAATCACGAGATTTTAGAGATACCTAAACCACAAGCAACTGTCAAATAATAATATTTTTACTTTTAGCTTTTATTTCGAGAAGTTGACTTTCTACCTTCATGTTAATATATCCTATTTTATTGTAAGTGCAACGTATACATATAATATTTATTGATCCAAACCTACCCAACCTCCACTTTTCCCCCCTTTTTTGTATTTTTTTCGATTTTAACCATCTGATATTCGAAGTCAACTATCATAAGAGGTGGTGCTATAAAAGTCATTTATACTTTTTTCTCTATCTTGTGTTGGTTATCAAATTATGTTTCGCATAATAAATAACTTTTTCATGGACATAAATTTATATTTTTACATTATAATATTGTATAAGTTATGTTCAAATATGACTTCAATTTCTAAATTGTATTTCATAAGCTATGTTCGGATATAACTTTGATTTCTAAATAATTTATATTTAACTAAGTATAAATTTGATTGCTAGAGGGTAAAAATTTTAAACAAGCTCATCGGAACTGTTATAGTCCGAATACTCATAAGGTAGTATTAAACATTGTTGATCATCAAAAAAAATTGTATAT
Organism: Solanum bukasovii; assembly: GCA_029582585.1. Lineage (NCBI taxonomy): Eukaryota > Viridiplantae > Streptophyta > Magnoliopsida > Solanales > Solanaceae > Solanum > Solanum bukasovii. Next base: position 16,265 of record JAJOOI010006908.1, read on the forward strand.
CAAATAAGTATCATCTTCTGATGAAGGTAGTTCAACTGACTATCATTCACTTTAATGTGGCTACACCATTATCTACTGCCATTGACCCGACTAATAATCCACATTCACAGAGAGTAAATCCTTCGAGAGACATAAAATGTTCTTTATCAAAAAATAGAAACACGAGACATCTAATTAATTACAAAGAGATGATGAGAACCATCCCAACACGATGGTGATTTATTTATTGTTAATGTTAATTACATCATCATCTAACAAAACCTCCAATCAACAAAACTAAAAGAACAAGACAACCTTAATGCAATCTTTTTTGTCTTCTAGCTTTTAGTCAACTTATTTCCCTTTTGTTTCTCTTTCTTTGCTTCTAGTTTGTTTTTACAAGTCCTGCATTATTGTATACTATAATAGGCGTTTACTAACGTAAGTAAACCAAATATGCTGTTTTTTTCTGAATATTTCATAGGTCACAAGTATGACTTTTATAAACCGCCAGTCTGATCGAGCTAATTGAGCAGATGATCTCCCAAATTAAATACAGAGTCTTGGATTTGCATATTTTCACGTATGATTGAGCTCGTCACAAAGCTTATCTAATGCAATTCACCTTTTATGTATGATTTGCGGGCTATTACTCTAGTGTGTACCTGAAGGGTAACGACCACGAGTTGCCTTGTTAATAAGAAGAAAAAAGTATGACTTATTATGGTTAATTTGCCAATTTTTTCTTCTTTTTTTTTTCCAACTCAAGAATGGATAGATTACCAAAGAAAACGCGTAGAGAGTTTATGTCAAATGATGAGTTTAATTGACTATCTCCATTTTCTAACCAACTAATTTCTGTTTAGGGGAGTATATTGAAATTTTCAACTAAAATTTATAATGAATACTTGGGGAAAAAAGAATTTTGAAGACTTTGAATTCTTGGAGAAAAATGAGAAATATTGTTATATTCAAATTAATCGAATTGAAAGACAGTGATTATTCACGTAGCCGTATCAAATAGTCCTAAGTTTATCTGAACTCATAACTTTTAGTCTAGACCTGAATTTATACGTGTAATATCCATTGAAAATATTGAATTATGAACTCTTTAACTTAAACAAGGTAGAGTAATAAAATCAATTGTTGGAACTCGAGTCAGGAACCACTTAGAATTAAAATTCCAAATATGCCTCTATGATTCGTATAATTGACCTCAACTTGCTTGAGATTAACACATAATTGCTGTTAGTCAAATTGAAAGCTGGTACCAAACTAACCAGATAAAGAAACTTGAACAGTTTTTGTATAGTTATAATGACAACAACTTGGTCAACCTGAATCATTCATGATGAAAAAAATATTAAGGAAAACAAGGCAAAGTTTGAAATGGTGAACAAAATTAGTATAGTCAACTTTCAATTTCCATTTTCCAACAACAATCTTATTGTTTGTATGAGAAACCAAAACTTAAAAATATGAAGAATAAAAAGAATTCCATCATATTTTCAACTTTTGACATTATGCCATTTATTTTGATTTCACATACATTGTTTACTATAACGGTCAAGTTTTCTTTAGAACCGATATATTATGTCATTTTAGTATTTGTTTTAACATGTTTTTAATAGTATTTTGCCATGACTTCTTCATTTCTGTTATTTCCTTTTCCAAACTACTTTGATATGTTTTTCATCGAGCCAAGGATCTATCAGAGACAACCTCTGTTCCTCTAGGGTAGGGATAAGGTTTGTGTATACCTCCCATCCTCAGACCCCATCTTGAGGGATTACAGTATGTATATGTAGTTGTATAACAACATTTCACTACAATAGTCAGAAAATATCCAAACAAATCACGTTATTATATAGAGGTTTAACCGTAGTAAGTATGATATAAAATAAAGGAATTTTGTATTGAGGTAAAGTTTGTGAGATGGAACTCCATCTGTTACAAAACTCACCATTGTCCTAATAACAATTGAATGTAAAAGGAGGCAGGGGATTGTAAGTTTATTGGTAACTTTACAGTCTCTGTGGATCAAGAAACCTCAGCCTCTCGCGCTATTTTTGTATCGAACAACCTAGACATGTATACTATGAACACTACTGCTAAATTCGGGGTAAACAAGGGCTAACACAGCAAAACTAGCTTGAATTTTTCTATGTACTGTTGTTTTGGTCTTGAGGGTAAACTTCCAAAATTCCTCGAGATAGCTGGGATTTACATTGATGATTTCCATATCCTTCCTTCGAAGGATAAAATGATAATTGAAACATCATCATGGTACTTCCTACGATCACCTTGAGGTATATCAAGCAACTCGTGAAAGTTCAAGCCTACAAAATCCAAAATGAACGTTGTTTAGAACGATTTGATATGAGACATTAGTACTTAGAAAATCTCTATGGCAAAGATTCTGAGTGTTTTGTATTTACCAGCTTTCTTAGCAGCTCTGAATAAGACTTCTTCGACGAGATGCTGGGCAGGATCTCCCTCGGGGAATATAGACATAAAGGTCTCAACTTCCGAGACTGCTTCTTCGTTGGTGAAGTATTGGTAGAGCCCATCGGATGATAAGATCAAAAACTTGTCTCTTGAACCAAGTGTGTGGTGGTGAAGTGATGGTAAACAGTTGATGTATGGTGAATTTCCAATGTAGTCAATTCTGAACATCTCTAGAAGTGCATTGTTCCATTTTGCCTGTTAAATCATATAAGTCGAAACGATATCAATACAAGGCTAATAAAACAATCTTCAAACAAATCAGCAGCACGTTCAGGTGAAATACGAGCTAACTACAGTCAAACCTCTCTATAACATCATTGGTTGTCTGGATACTTTTTGGTTGCTATAGCAAAATGTTGTTTTATACATAACATATAATATAACATAAAATGAAAGATGGATTCCATGAGAAAATGATTGTTATAGAGAGGTCTGACTGTAATAAGAACACTTGGAAGATTTCAATGTTTGAACAATACTAGTGCAATATAGACATGTGTTTGTGTTAAGCAAATCGCTTCATATTTCATTAGATTGCAAATATAGTTAACAAGTTCAAAAAATGTTGAGCAAGCCAGGCATCGATATGATCAATGATACAAATGAGTTTATAGTCGATTCTTAATACCTGTTTGAGATATCCTGCCCCGAATGCTCGAGTAACCTTCAAGGAACCTTTCACTCTATCATTTTTAATCGCGAAAGCATCATCAGGATGCTCACTTCTAATCCTAACAACTTCCTGCAATCATTATTCACAAGATAAGCACAAACATAAACATACGAAAACAGGCACAATACAAAACGTTTCGTGCAATTACTTATGTAAATGAGCTATGATTTGTTACCTCTTTGATAGATGTGCTATGATCCATAGTAAGTTGAGCTGGAACAAGATTATGTTTGCGATCGGATTCAGCTCTATAGAGTGCATCAATGCTGCTAACACTCTGCTCATTTATCCTTCTGAACTTGCTAACAGAAAGATCAGATTCAAGATTTTGAGCTAAAACAGCACGACTATCGCCAACGTTCAACAAATAAACATCTTGATCCTTAAGCAACATCACCATAACACAAGATCCCATTAAGGCCAATTCAGGATTCTCATTCACCATCATATCAGCAATCTCCAAATACGACGCCTCAGTCTTCCTTAACCCTTCAGATAAAGCCTTCAAGACATCAGAATGATCAACACCGGAAACCCCATCAAATTCTTGATTTGGAACAAAATGTTCCACTTTACTAGCACCCGAATTCCTCAATGGAACAATCTTGTTGCTCATCGAATTCTTGGGAGTTTCTGACTTATCATTCCATAACAACCCTTTAAGTTCTTTATACACATTTGAATAAAGATTACTCAGCAGAAAATCAGTAGCATCAGGTCCATTAAATCCATCATAAATACCAACAAAAACCCATCCATGTTCCTCAGAAATCACAACATGTACTCTGTCTTCCCCTGCTTTACCTTGTGCCCATTGAACATTTTGGCCTCTAAATGAATCATTTCCTTCATCATCATCATCACCCAAACTATTTTCACTACTCAAAACATTTCCAACATTATTATTACTCTCTATAAATTTAACTTCATTAACATTAATAATATTCTTTTCAGTAAATTTCACTTCTTTATACCCAAAAAAAGAACTCGTAAACACTTTCTTTAAACTTCTAATCAAACCCCACTTCTTGGATTTCAGTTTATACCTTTGTATATGATCATACTGATTCTCCATTGGGCCCGAAATAAAGCTCCTTTCAATCGGGCCCGACATGAATCCCCTCTCTACCGGGCCCGAACCTAAGCCCGTGTTTGATACACGGGCTGGGATCGGGCCGGAATGAAAAACACCTCTCGGAATTGGCTGCAGAGGGATAGATGAAAAAAACTGAGAGCTCTCAAAAGCTGAAGCTTTATCTACATGAGCAGAAAAGTCAACGTGTGCCGTTGACAAAGGTGTGAAAGTGTTTGCCGATATGGAAGCGCCGGAGATTGTACAGAACGCCGCCGTGGTGGTGGTGCTGGTGGCACTGGAAATAGTGGTGGTGGTTGAAGAAGAAGATGAATCATCAGAAAACGGGTGGGGTTTTGAATACGGGTCGGGTCGGATATAGCAAAAAGAATGACCCAAACCTTCATCAAGTGGATCAGTAAGGTTCAAATCATTATGTCTTTTTGATATTTCTCCAACATCTCCGGCGAAACAATGATTCAATTTTCTAACTCCATTACCCATTTTTTTTTTTGAGAAAAACCCAGAAATTATTTCTACTAAAATCAACAAAAAAGATAAGATTTTGATCATAAAAGATTCATAAAGATTGAATTTTTAGGAAGAAATGTGATTTTTTTTTGTTTTTTATTTTTGAAAGTTCAGAGGAAGTGCTATGGCATGAGGATTTAAATGGAGAAGAAAAAGATGTAAGAGGAAAGAGAAAGAGTTGACTTTTGAAAACCCAAAAAAAAAAGTGGAATATTATATTAATTGAATTTTGCTAAAAATAAAAAATAGAAAAAAATTGATACTGTGTTTTGGGTGGGCAGTTCACTAATTAATTATATATATATATATACTTTTTTTTATTTATTTTGGGTGGGGCGTTGACATTCAGCTCTATAACGTTTTTGTTTGATTTTTTGTTTTTTCTTTTGGGCGATGGGTGAGAAGTCAGGAGTTTTTTTTCCCCTTTGGGGTGGGGTGGGGGAGGGGGTAGGGGTAGGGGTAGGGGTGTTCATGATTCAGTTATTGATTAAAATTAAAATCAATTTAATCGGTTTTTAAATTTTTAAAACCAAACAAATGAAAAAAATAATCTTGGTTTGATTATTGTCGATTTGGTTCGGTTTGATTTTGATTTTTTTTAATTTTTTCAGTTTGTATAACTTTATTGTCGATTTGGTTCGGTTTATTGTCGATTTGGTTCGATTCGATTAAATTTGTATAACTTTATCATATTCTGGGATAATATAGCTTTAATAAGTGATTAAATATCACATACTTTTAGTTAGCTAAAGTGAAAAATAATTTTTTTATTAATTATCGAAGAATATTTTTTTTTACCTCTTTTTATTTTGGTGGTGGGGATTTTTTTTGGGAGGGTGGGGAGGCGGGGGCTTGGAATTTTAGGAGTTAAGGCTAAGGTAAAAGCCAAAGCGTGTTCATTTTTGAATAATTATTAATATAGTACTTTGATTTTGAAAAGTCAAATGGAGCAACTTGTGGAATATGAGAATATTGAATGGGGTCAAAGTAAAATCAAAATTAATTTTTCTCTATTATAATTTTTTTGTGACATTATTTAATTAGACATAAATTTATAATTAATTAAATATTTATGTGATTTAATAAATTAACTTATTAATACTCTGTTTGACCAACAATACTTGTTTACTATTGACTTTACACAATTCTTAAGAAACTAAAAATAGAAATGATAATGATAAATTAGAAACTAAGTGTAAAATTATTTATTGATTTTATAAAGTGGACAAGTATTGTTTAAATCCCAAAATAGTATAATGTATAACTATTGTTGGATGGAGCGAGTAGTAGAATGAGCATTAATATCAATTTTCTTAAAAATTATATCACATAAATTAAAATAAAAAACATATTTTGATTTATTTTTTTAAATAATGGCATGATAACTAAGATGATAATTGTGTCAAGAAAAAATAATAATTTGGGTGCCATGTCTGCAGGAGATATGAATCCAGCTGGCTAAATGCTTGGCATGAGACCAATCATAGCTTATATATTTCTTCCCCTATTTATATTTCATAAAATAATCTATTTTATATAAAAATATATTTTATTGGATATTAAATTTTTAAAAATAATTTGACTTATAAGATAGTGGTGACAGAATTAACTATTTTTAAACTTTTTTATTTTTTGTTTTGCTTTGACATCTCCAACACTCAACATCTTCTGACTTTAGCATTAATCGCATTATTATCTATAAAAACAAAATTGGAATAAAGGTATTATTATGTGGATTCCAATTCCATCCTCTTTTTATAAAAGTCAAGGAATTTTAAAAATTGAATAGGGGAAACTTGAATGAATAATTGACTTGAAAATATGAATTTCAATAACTTTTTTAAATACAAATTCACTTTAAAATTTATTTTTTCTTGTTATCTTAGCAAATATTACGCTCATTAAGAAATCAATAAATATAATATATAGTTTACTGAACTATTCATATTTAATATATGTCTCTTAAAAACTGAACACTATTCAAAAGATATAGTATAAGAGTATTATTTAAAATATATATTAATTTTCTCTTAAATTTCGAAGATAACACATATTTAGGAATATAAAATATTATTGCTAAATTAAATTACACTTATTTTGAAATATAAGATATAACAAATTAGCCTTATGGTCAACTACATCCCTCACAAAACACACACACAAAAAGAATAATAAAATTGCAGTTGTCAATTGTCATCTTAATATCTAAGCATTCACTATACTGTTATCAACAATTATTTTTATCATCCTATAAATAAAAAGAAAGTGGGAAAAAAAAAGGAAAAATGTAATAACTCAAGTTTACCAAATTAAATTGTTATCAACCTTTGGATTTGTTTGATCATGGAGATAAAGGTGGAATATTATAATATTAAGTTTGGATTAAATTTATATTTTATTTGATTAAAAATGTAATTTTATTTTGAAATAAATTTGTACCTTCAACCAAACAGAACATAAACTTATTCCATCAAATTTGGTGTCATTTATCCTACCTTTCCGGCTGGATTAATTAACTCAAGGATGATTAAAGTCATGTTGATAATAATAGTACATAAATTAGCTATTCATAAATTAGTTATATAAAATTTAGTTATATGTAAGATATAGTCTTCTACATACTCTGCATAAATAACATATAAATTTCCTCATAACTTGTACGTATATTGATTTTGCGAAAAAAGCAAAACATGAACCAAAAATTGTATTGGTAATGCTATGTTTTATGTTGGAAAAGAGAAGAAAAAAATTATTCGATCTCCCTCCGGTCCATAAGTTAAATTAAATTAATTTTGAGCAATATTTTAAGGTATATTATTCATCATATTGATAAAGAAGAATTGTAACATAATAGTTCTTTTCGTTTAGTTTTTCAATAACTAAATTGTAAATTTTAAAATATTAAGTTAGTTTAGTTTAGCTCCAAAAATAAATTAAAATTAACTATTTAAAAATGAAATATGACAATTAATGGGGAAAAAAATATAGTAATAGAATTGTAAAGATTATTTTTTTCCATTTTTTTGTAACCAAACAATGTAAAGTTGAGCTCATTTTAATACATACATAACAAATTAAATGAGCATCCACCACCAAGAAAATGGAACATTGATAAAATCAGATTATTAAATCTCTTCTATTCTATCATTTATGTAAAATTATTTTTTAAGCTAAAATGATGGTTAAATAGAGAGTATATAATAATATTTTAGTGGACACTTACTAAACAATTTTTTCTAAAAAAAATTGGCTTCTAAGTCAGTGGTGAAGAAATTAACTATTTTAAACCTTTTTATTGTTTTACTTATTTTTATTTGCCATATTCTTCAACAATCCACATCTCTGACTTTGGCATTAATCATATTATTATCCAAAACAAAAATTTTTTTGGAATAAAGGTGTTATTAAATTTTGGATTCTTGTAATCAATTTCCAACATCTTATGTTAAACCAAGGAAATTAAAATTGATTAGAGGAAACTTAATTAAATAATTGACTTGAAATCTGAATTCAACAAACTTTTAATATACAATTTCACTTTGACAATCATTTTTCATTATGCATTTTTTTTTAAAAAGAAAGCAAAATAATTAATAAGCTAGCCTTGTGGTCAACTACATACTTCACAAAAAAGACATAATTGCAGCTGTCAATTGTCATCTTAATCTCTAAGCATTCACTATATTGTTATCAACAATTATTATCATCCTATCTATATTTATATAAAAAGAAAAGTGGGAAAAAAAGGAAAAATATAATTATAACTCAAGTTCAACAAATTAAATGAACATCCACCACCAAGAAAAATGAACATTAATAAAATCAGATTATTTTATATGAATATTATTTTTCCTCATTTTTGTAACTAATTAGTATAAAGGCAAATTAATTTTAATACATGACTCCTCTAGATTATACTGAAATTGTTATTTTTTTTCACACTAATAAGACACAACTCCTTCACATAATTACTTTTTGACCTCTTAGTCTTTCTTTATCTTCTTCCATCCCCAGAAATATTTACAAATAGTTACTTTTTAGCGTTTATAATTACAAAAATAATTATGGATCTATAATTTAAAATGTTACACGTAAAACTTTTGAATAATGTTTGAAGTTCATTTGTGAAATTTGAAACTTTAGTGTAGTAACTATTTTTCAAAGATAGAGATAAAATGTGGCCAACAGATACTCATTCTATGCTCCCTTTTCTAGTGGTGAAGCTAAAAATTCCAACTTAAATATATATAAAGAAAAATAAGAAATATATAAATTCTAATAGGAAATTATCTTTCATAAATAATCTAAGAATGTGTAAGAAAAATAAGTAAAGGATATCACCAAAAAATAATACTCAAACTAATTATATATATGGTTCAATTTTGATGAGGAAAAATATGTAGTATCCCTAACTTTAATAATGCATTACACACCTAATATCCTAATCTTTCTATAAGAATAGCCAGCGGTAGAAAACTATGTACAATTACATCAACAATATATTCAGTATAATTTTACAAGTGAAGTCTTGAAAATTTGATATATACGTAGACTTTACTCCTATCTTGTGAAGGTAGAGAGGTTGTTTTCGAAAATCCCTCAACTCAAGTAAAACATATTAAATCAGAAAATAAGCGATTTCGAAACAAAATCCTTCCTCTTAGCATTATATGTTTGAACAATTATCATCAATGGAACATAGAAAGGTGAAGAAGCAACAATGATTACATTTTGGGCTTAATGTGCATTTATACTAGGAAAAACTACCTAACTAAACATACATCTCTACCATATATACTAATATTATCTCTACTTTCAAACAATTACATATATTACCACTTTTAATATTTTATACCTTATATTTTAAAATATAATATTAGATACACAAATTCCTTAAAACTAGGATTGATTAATTATCTTTACATTTAAACACCAAAATTAATAATCCAATTATAATTAATATTTGTTCTCTCTCATCAAGTTTCCCTTTGCCATGTCTCCAGAACTTGATAAAATTATTTCATTATGTAT
>JAJOOI010006909.1:0-19850 GCA_029582585.1 Solanum bukasovii
TTTTTTTTCCTCTTTCTATTCTTTTCATAACTAATTTCTCTCTCTTCTTGCCATGGTAATTTATTGTTGGAAAAACTAAATAATAGACCTACTTTACTACTATATATACTATTATTACCTATACTTTCAAAATATTACTCCTTCCGTTTAAAATAAATAAATAATCTAGTTTGATTTGACACAAAGTTTAATAGACTTTTCAATCTTGTAGTCTTAAATTAAAGTTAGAACAAATATACCAAAATACCCTTTAATCTTGTGGTCTTAAACATGCCATGGAGAAAACTTGAACTTAAGTGTTGCTAAAAAAGGAGTCATTCTTTTGAAACAGGTTAAAAAGGAAAGCAAATCATTCTTTTTGAAACAGAGTGAGTACGTATCTTACCATTAATTAAGAGTTTCATATCATATATTGAAAAAATACACTTAGATGCATGCATTTTTACTACTAGATACACAAAAATAGGGAGAGAGGCAAGCAAGATAGGGAGGGAAGTGAGTGAGATTCGTATGTATCCTAGATACATGTGAATTACACTAGATATATGTATCTGTATGTTTCTGGTGTGATTCACATGTATATGGTAGAGAGTGATGAGCGATATTAGAGAGAGGCGAGCGAGATTTATTATGTATCCAGATACATGCGAATCCACTTGCATACAATGTATCTAGAACAAATTACACCTACTGTATCTCCAGACACATCTATCTGGACGTATTTGGACACACCAAAATATGGTAAGATATGTAATATTATAAATTAGTGTGTATCTAAGTAATTAGCTCCTAAACTAGTCTGATTTATGTAAGTCTCCCTTGATTGTTCCCATCTAATACTACCGTAGTGGTGGTTTATGTAATTCCTTATAAGTGAGTTTATGTTTATATGAAAAAGTTCAAATCAATTTTAAAAGATCCAACTCAATACAGAGGGTGGAACAACTGATCAATAAAAAAAAGTAAAAAAATAAAGTAATGTGCATAGTACAATTTTTTTCAAGGTGGAAAAAAATGAAAGAAAATATATAGATAGGTCCTGATAAGGCTATGGCAATTTTTGAAAACATACTTAAACTGTTAGGCAAGTTAAATTTAAGCATGTCAAGATTTTCCCCGCCCCGCCTCTCCCCATTTATATTCCTAGGGTTAGATAGAGACATGGGTGTGAAAGATTGGAAGCTTGTGTAGTGTTAATTCAACTTAAAATAACTTGATATTAGTTGGCGGCCCCTCACCTCTGTTGGAGGCCCCTACTTTACCCTTAGAGAAAATAGCCTTTTAGCCCCTATACCCCTCACTAAGACTTACCTTGCTACCCCTAATACTATCATCACATCCACTAAAAGTAGCAAGCATAGAGGATACATTTACCCATCCCGATAAATCCTTAGAGATAGAGTCCACATCACATCACCTTTTGTCCAACGTGGAAGCTCTCTCTCTACATCCTCCTCCAGCTATGATACAACTGTATCGAAACAGACCGACGTAGATATTACCCCGCAAAGTCTAACACCAGCATGAAAGCCGACGCTCTAAAAAGAGACAAAAGGAAAAGGAAGCTGATGACTGATGAAGCCGAGGACAAACAGTCTAAAAATAGATAAATTGGAAAAGGATTCTGATACTATTATTCCTAGTACTAACAGACAAACAAATAATAAATCTTCCAATATTATCTCTACTTTTCCTATCCGCTCCATATTTATTAACTTACCAAATATAGAAAACAATGCCTCACTCACGTCTAAGTTCCCAAACCAGATGCTAAACAGCCAAGTTCCAAATTCTCCAAACTCATCACCATGTGAACAACCCAGAATGGAAAATATGAACAATCCCATCCCCCAAAACTCCCAGAATTTTCCACAACAATTACAAACGACCATTATCTACGCCACTCCAGCCCCACCTCCAAACGGAACTCCAATGTCATGGCTAGAGATGAGCCTTTGTCACGACCCAAAGTACACCCTAGACGTGACATGGCGTGTAAGACCCCAAGAGGCCCTACACAAGCCACTTAGCATACATAAATAAGATAATAGTATTGAAAGAGTTTAAAAGACAGTTTATAACATAAAAGAGTTTGTCAAAACGAAGCGGAAGTCTATATAGTCTCAAAGCCATCTATTACATTAAGAGTGATCGGTACATAACCCGTACATCACATACAATCTCTAAAAAGTAAAGACAATAAGAAATAAGGCTTGGTCACCGGAACACGAGGAATCACCAATTTTCTATATCTACTAAGTGATCCCTAGCCACGAAAATGCGGAATAGGAGCATCGGACCCTACATTAGTGAAATAATGTTCAAGAGTATGCGATAGTATAAATATGTCCCAAGTATGATAGCAAAGCATAAAAATTTTGAAATCATGCTAAAAGGACTTTTCGTGATATGCAAAGACCAAGTCAAAACATGAGATAAGAGGATTAGAAAACATAAACCGTAATCATGGTCAATGAAAGTAAGATCATCTTTGAACAAATGTTAGATATTTCTTGAAGTAACCTTAGTTAATCATTGTTGTGGGAAGTAGCCTTAACCGACATAGAGACCATGTGACCTATAACATGGAATCCAGTGTACTCTTCTCACACCGAAAAGAGGGTGTCCTACTTGCCAAGGTAGGACCTTGAACTTCTAGCTTAAGTGGATCCACTAGCTAATGTCTATCTAAGACAATCATCATCTATCTTAAGACAATCATCCTATGGGGGCACATAGGTATGGGATAAGGAGATTGCTACTAGAAACCCTGCCTCAAGCTATGGGAGAGCTTCCATCTCAATATCCTCTCGGTGCTAAGCATAAACCAATAGAATAGTTATTAATTTTAACTTGTCTTATCATTAAGAGACATGGGTATTCGCCACTTGTCGTATCATAGGATAGCTCCTTAGACAATGCGTGAGAAAACCTTTCACCAGCCATGATATTTTCATAATAGCTTTTAACGCCCATAGTCATTCACTCCATGCTAGAAATTCCCTACTACTAATGGAAATAGTTTTGAATGCGTGATCTATTGTCATTTATGGCATATCCGAATACCATACTAATCAAGATCTAATTTGGGAAAATAACCAGAAAAGCATTGAAGTCAAATCGAGATGTCATTTATGTCATGTGGCCAAGCTGCATAGAACATATAGATATCTTCATCTATAAGCTTACTTGAGTCATAAACATACTTTCATAAACATGCATCCTTTTCAATAATTCATAAGCTTCATCATGTTTTCAAAGTCAATACATCCTCAACTTCATTTACATCAATCTCATCAAAAGGGCATGCATATCTTCTTAAATTCATCTTTCATGGATATTCATGGGTTCATGGGAAATAAACTTAAAAATATGCAATTACTTCAATTCATGCATAGAAAGTCATAAAACAATCAATTGGATGAACATTGAAAGGAACCCATGACATGGAAGAAAACCCCAGCTTCAATTGGAGATTTCTAACTTGTAAATTGGAGAATTTTGGAACCCTATGGAGGAAAGGACTCCATAGGTGAATACTATCATACCTTGATGCCAAAACCTTAAAATCAATGGTGAAATTGTAGACTTGACTTGAAAGCGTAACTTGACTTCTTCTTCTTCTTAGAGAGAGAAATATTTAAGAGGAGGTGCTTGAAAAACATTTGGGATTTTTAAGAGAATGAATTGAGTTTGGGTGATTTGGGGGTTTAAATCATTATATATGGATTTGGGTAGAAGGTAAAATGCCGTAGTATTGAGTTAAAACAATTGGGAAAGACCTCAAAGCCCCTGACTTAAAGGTGCCGAATTGACTAACTAGAAGGCCTAAATGGGTCGTCTAGAGCACCATGGCCTGTCTAACGGGTCGTGAAGAAATTCTACTTGATAGGGCTTCACTATTTTGGGCATAACTTTTTACTCCGAGCTTGAAATTAGGAAAAATAATTGGTGTTGGAAAGATGGCTCACATATCTTTAATTTGATAAGTCATGGGCCACTTAATTCATTTTGTGCTAAGACATATGATTGTTTGAAGTTGACCCTGAACTCTAAGTTTGATAGACCCCCTTCACGAATGACTACACGGTCCGTGTGGGGCTTCATGGGCCGTTTAGACGTCTGTGGTCCTTGACCAGTGACTAGGGGAGAACCCCTTTTGATTTAGGCCACTTGACGACTCCTTTGACGACCTGTCAACATCACCATGGACCGTCTGGGAGTCTGTCAAGGTGAAGCTTGCCTGGGGCAGGTTTTGGAAATCTATCATGAGCCAATTAACGACCGTGGTCCCCTTCGCGTCCCGTCTAGGGTTCCATGGTCCACTTTTGGGCTTGTGGCTTGCCCGCTTGACCCTTTTCTAGCCTTTCTTGAATCTGAGGTGTTACAATATCTCCCCCTTGGGAACATTCTTCCTCGAATGAATTCAAACTAGTACGAAAAGAGTAGGAGAGAAACTACTAACCAAATCATTAATGCAACTTCATCAAAATGCACATAACCAAGGAGGAACCTCGACTCCAAGCTTTTAACATATTCAAAACATCATATCATAAGGTCTATATGCAACTCGTACTCAAATGCACATAAACATGAAGCAATCAAGTAAGCTAAATCATATCTTTAAAAAGTCAATTTTTTCATGAGCATGCATGCATGAGGAAACATGAGGATGACTAAGACACACGAGTCCTAAAGAGTGAATCATGAGGGCTAAGGCTTCAAAATAGACCCGAAGATAGAAGGAAAATATAGGGATACTACGACAACACACCGCCTTCGAATTTTCGCACACCAAACCATAACAAGGAACTCTTCCAACATCAACATAGTTCTACTCACACACCAACAATGAACCACACTATCTCTCCCTTCCTCCCTAGTTTTTTCAAATCCATTTCCCTTAACCCAAGCATAACACCAAAATCTTAACAACAACGGACACATTGATACAAGTAAACACTTAAGAAGTTTCCACTAGGATTTCAAGGACTACTTCAAACACCATACATGAAGCCTTACCATAGACAATGAAACACTCAATATCAAGGAATGCGTAACCACAAGCTTAAAGACCATAACTTACCAATAACTAAATTCGGAGAACCCTCATGATCTTTTCGAGTCTGAAGAGCATAAAACCTATATTGCTTCGGGGCACTTGAATCGAAACCACTAGATTGAACTTGCCTACCTTCTCTTCCCTTAGCCGTAAGTGATGGATAATCCCTTATCTTATGGCCACTCTTACCACAACCAAAGCAATCATCCGTACCGGTTAAGCATTTACCATCATGTCTTCTTCCACACTCCCTACACTCGGGCCATATATTCTCACTAGAATCCTTACCTCGAGAACATTACCTCCACCGGACCTTGAACGTGAAAAATCACCATCATCCCTTCTCGCCCTCTTTGAATCCTTAGTTTTCTCCTTAAGCTTTTTTTTTTGTGCATGGACCATCAAACGGTTGACATCCATCTCTTTAACAAGAATGGAGGTTAGGCATTCTTTGGCCACTAAGTCAGAAGCCCCCGACACTAGTTTACTCATCCTTGCCCTTGATTCAATGACTGATTAACGTTTCAAGGACACATCATCCAATTCTAAGTGTCAACGATCGTTAGTCAGTATATAACCCAACCAACTGAGTTGGGGTTGATCCCACATAGAGTAGTTTTCTTTTGAATTCAAATACGAAAGTATGACAGTGACCTTTGCAGCTGATTGAACACAACACTTAAGAGTCTAACAGCCAAATTTCAGGATGTTGTTACCAACCCACTTCGACAATCAACAAGGAGCGATCGAATAACTAGAAAACCCTTGGGGGATTGACTAACCAACTGCCAAATTCAACTTAATAGGTGTACATAATTACCAACAATGTTAATTCATAGTGGGTAGAATGGATTATAAGTAAATCAATTTTCTCTCGAACAATTACCTTATTTCCGTTGAGTTCTCTCGAACTTCAACACTATCCATAAGACGAGCAACCCACTTTCTCATCAAATCCACTCTTTCGAGCTAGATACAAAGGATGAAATCTCGAGTTTCACTTTCTCAAGCTGAAACCGTAATGACCCACTACTAAGGATGCCAAATTACTACGTTGGCTCTGTACTTCTCTCTCGAGCAACCAAAAAACTTTGAACTATATCACACTAAATATGCAATAATAAAGTTAAACCACAGTAATAATTCAGACCCACTTCAAATTAACACCAAAATTCACTAATTGATAACACCCATTTAGTCAAATGCAACAATTGGTCACATTGTCAAACCCCCAAGGTTAGGGTTTTAGCCAATCATAGTAAAAAGATGCAATTAAGTACCTGCCACGTTTTCCATAGTCGAGTAAATGAAATTCGAAAGTTAAAATTCACTAAAATCTTCTCTATTACAAAACCCAAATGAAAAACCTTGCTAAAATCACTTCAAATCAACAATGGTAGTGTTTTTGCTCTCTATCTTTTATTCCTCACGTTTTCTGAATGCTTTCTCTGCCTTGCAAAAATCAATTTATACAAGTCTGATGTGTGGATTTTGGGGACCAATCGGCGAGGATAGTCGAGCTTCGCCGACTGTTCGGTGACTCGCTGATCGACCTTCATTCTTCACATCTTCTTAGTCCAACCACTGTAAATTTAGGTGAGCCAGATTGGGATTGCCATTTCATTCCGCGATGCGCCTATTTGCCTTTTAACTCTCCCATCAACACTTATCTGGATCTCCATCAGTACTTTTGGCGACGAGGTCATCCATTGCCGATGTGATCGTCGACACGCCGAATGGAACTAGTGCCCGCCGAAGTTACTCCTAATCCAATCTCAGAGTTCTATAAATTTAGGCGATAGCGGATCAACTTGGCGATTCACCGAGTGATCTCGGCGATCATCAGGCTTGTTTTTCCTCTTCTCTTTTTCAGCTTGTGTTGTCCTTGTTGACCATTTCTGTACTAGCCTTGTTCCTCAACCCATATATCTGAAAATTAAGGGTTTTACATTAGTTATTGGCATAAATTGAGCATTTGAGGACACTAATTCTATGCAAACAAAGCCCTAAATGAGTCAAAATCTCGGACTCATCAACACCCCCAACTTAAACTTTTTCTTGCCCTCAAGTAAAAGTCAAGGGCAAGAAAAAGTCAACTTCAGTAGTTCAAAAAGGATGTTTCAAACAGTGCTACAAAAGACTCAATCATGAATGCACACAACAAGACTCAACTTATTCATGCAAGGATCAATTGTGCACTCAAAGATTCAAGTTGTGACTCACCATTATCAAAGATGCTCAAGTTCACAGTACTTGCTTCAAATGCAAGTTCAAGCTCAACAAAGGTACTCAAATGCCCTTACACAAAGATGATTCCATATTCACACAGAATGCTTCAACAATTTATAGTTCCGAAATCACATACAACTGTCAAACTCACAAAGATGAACACATGCGTGACTTCACCATAGGTTTGCCCTTATTTTCCAATTAACATTCGCTTCAGCTCACTCAAGATCAAAAAGGTCTTTTCAAGGCTTGTAACGGGGCTGAGTCCAAAGGTATGGTCATTTAGGCTCAGTGGCTGCTATCCTCATGAAATGTGGTATGAAAATTACTCTTTCCTTTTCTTCAACATTCTAATTCATGCTTAAAATTCACCCCATTATTCACTTTTCATGGAATACCAAACACCCCATTTCTTTTGCAACTTTCACAACTTTATTCCACAACTTTTTCATTATTTTTCTTTTCTTTTTTTTTTTTTGTATGGAGGGGAGGGGTTCCATATTTTTCAAAACCATGGATCAAAGGGGGACTTCTTTGCACTTCTTGATTTACCTTCTCCTTTCATCATACCCCCAACTTAGGCTTTTGGCCTAAGTTGGCTATCAAACCACACTTCATGAGGATTATGGGTGAATCGATAAACAGGGGTTACAATTGCATCAAGTTTCTTCCAACAAAAGGATAAGGCTCAAAAAGGGAGTTCAAGCAAGGTCCACACACTTAGAAGGTTGGCCACAAAAGAGGTATCTTGTCAAATTGTTTCACTCTTCAAAATTGTTCCCTAAGATCATTTCAAGAGCTTGCATCACTTAGTCAACCGGACCAATGGGGCAAATTCTAGGTGTCATCACACAAGGTTCACGGTAAGCTTATCACACAAGGCATTGACACCAATATCAAACAAGACTCCACACTTTCGCTAGTGTGCAATGTTCATCACAAGAGAATTCGATGATCGGCTAGTTATAATGAGATGCACAAAGTTCACACATTGTCTATGCAACTTCATTTGGACTCATTGTAGCTGCGCATTCGTTTTTGTTTGATTAAGAGAACTATTCAAGTCATCGATATTGATCATAAGTGATACTCAAATAAATAATTTTTTGAACGAGCAAGGGACTCACTAATCAACTGACCAAACACACACCCCCACCAAAAGCATTCAACATTATCCCTAATGTGAGTAGAGAACAGATAATACCAAAAAAATGAAAAATAAAGATAAACTACTGATGTGTAAACACGCAAATCAAGGTGATAAGGAATCTTCACTAGGCGCCCATTTGGCAAAAAATTATAACAGTCGCCGAACTACTCGACGATTTGCCTAGGATATCATCGATATTTCCAGTATGCAACATGTTTAGGAAGGGGCGAAAAGGCAGAATTAAAAGAGTTCGCCAAACCGGTCGGTGCTTCACCTAATGTACTTGCAACCTCACCGAATGATCCATTGGGTTAGGCCAGGGGCAAAAAGGTGGAGAAAGTTGGGTCGCCCAATCACTTCGGTGAGTCGCTGAGTGATGAAGTTTTCCCCGCCTAATATTCCAGTATCTCAGTTCCATTTTGAAAGTCTATAAGGCGGACGAGATCGGGATCGCCGAACAGATTCGGCGATCCGCCAATAGTGTCTTCACCTCGCACAATTTCTTGCACCTGCAAAATCAGCGCACATTAGTTGAATTACTAACACTTGGATTTCCTCCCAAGAAGCGCCTTATTTAACATCGTGGAACGACGTGGAAATGCTCTCAAACATCTTCTAGATACACCACTTCAATCAGAGAAATCTCTTGGCATTCACCAAAATACAACTTCAAGCATTGCCCATTAACTTTGAATTCAGGTCCCTCTTTACCTTCGACCTCAATGGCACTATTTGTGAACACCCGTGCTACTCTAAATGGACCTGACCATTTGGATTTGAGCTTTCTCGAAAAGAGTCTGAGTTAAGAATTATATAGAAACATCCAATCTCCTACTCTGAACTCCCTCTTAAGGATTCTAGAATCATGTCACTTCCTCATCTTTTCCTTGTAAAGAGCTGAACTTTCATACACCCTGAACCTGAATTTGTCCAACTCATTTAAGCTGATCTACCCTCTCTTTGAAGTCTTTTCCCAATAAAGATTTAGAGCTTTCAATGCCCATAATGCTTTGTGTTCTAATTCAACCGGTAAATGGCAAGATTTTCTGAAGACTAGCTGATACGGGGACATACCAATTGGTGTTTTGTATGCAATGCAATACGCCATATAGCATCATCAAGCTTTCGAGACCAATCAGTCCTATGTGCATTCACCATCTTGGCTAGGATACTCTTTATCTCCCAATTCAACACTTCAACTTGGCCACTCGTTTGGGGATGATACGAAGTTGCTACTTTGTGTTTCACTCCATACTTGCTCAATGCAGATGCAAAATACTTGTTGCAAAAATGGGATCCCCCATCACTAATAATAGCACGAGGAGTACCAAATCTAGCAAAGATATAATGTTTTAGGAATTGAAAAACACTTTTCCCTTCATTGTTTAGAAGTGCAATAGCCTCCACCCATTTAGAAACATAATCTACTACCACCAAATTATACTTATTACCGAACAAAATCACAAATGGGCCCATGAAATCTATCCCCCAAACATCAAACAACTCAACTTCTAGAATGGGCGTTAGAGGCAACTCGTGTCTTTTAGACATTCCACCTTGTTTCTGACATTGAGTGCACTTCTTAACAATCTCAGGAGCATCTTTGTAGAGGGAAGGCCAGTAGTAACCACTTTGAAGGACTTTAGCAGTTGTACGTACACCACCATGATGGCCTCCAACCGATGAAGCATGACAAGCATGGAGAATTTCGATGGCTTCTTCCTCCGGAACACATCTCCTAATGATATGGTCTGCACACTCTCTGAATAAATATGGTTCATCCCAAAATTACTTCTTAACATCGAACACGAACCTCTTTTGTTGGTAGAAGTTCAGTTCTTCTGGCATCAATCCACACACTACATAGTTAGCAAAATCAGCATACCAAAGAGATTGTTGGAGAGTTATCATGAATACCTGTTCATCGGGAAAGGCATCATTTATGTCGATCTCCAGCTCGTCATTTTCCTTGCCTTCCAATTTTGATAAGTGGTCAGCCACCTGATTTTCCTAGCCTCTCCTATCTTTGACTTCAAAGTCAAATTCTTGCAGCAGTAGCACCCACCTTATCAATCTTGGCTTGGAATCCTTCTTTGCCATTAGATAACGTAGTGCATCATGATCAGTGTGAACAACCACTTTGGTGCCTAGAAAGTATGCCCGGAACTTCTCAAACACATATACTACCACAAGTAATTCTTGTTCTATGATAGTATAGTTATGCTGAGTAGCGTTTAGAGTTTTTCTTGTGTAGTAAATAGGGTGAAATAGTTTGTTGTGTTTTTGCCTCAACACGACACCTAATGCCGTGCCTCTTGCATCACACATCACTTTGAAGGGTTCTGACCAATCAGGGCTAATGATAACCGGAGTGGAGATCAATATTTCTTTTAAGCACTTGAAGGCCACCATGCAAGCATCATCAAAGTGGAATTTCACCTCATTCACCAAGAGTTTGCATAGAGGATGTGCAATTTTTGAGAAGTCTTTGATGAACCTCCGGTAAAAACCGGCATGCCCCAAGAAACTACGAATACCCTTCACCGAAATTGGTGGTGCTAACTTCTCAATCACTTCAATCTTCATTTTATCAACCTCCAGCCCGTTTTGTGACACTTTGTGACCAAGAACTATACCTTCTCTAGCCATGAAGTTGCATTTTTCCCAATTTAGGACCAAATTTGTCTCCACACATCTTTGGAGAACTTGTTCCAAGTGTGCGAAACATGCTTCAAAAGTGTCACCCACAATCGAGAAGTCATCCATGAAGACTTCTATTGAATCCTCCACCATATCAGCAAAATTAGATAGCATGCAACGTTGAAATGTTGTCGGAGCATTACATAACCCGAACGACATCCGTTTGTAGGCAAAAGTTCCATATGGGAAGGTGAATGTGGTTTTCTCTTGGTCTTCCGGAGCAATGGAGATTTGGTTATAACTAGAGTATCCATCCAAAAAGCAATACCAACCCCTCTCTAAAAGTCGATCAAGCATTTGATCCATGAAAGGCATGGGGAAGTGATCTTTTTTGGTCCACGAGTTCAACTTCCGGTTATCCATGCATACTCGCCATCCGGTCACCGGTCTCATAGATACCAGCTCCCTTTTTTCATTTGGGACTACGATGATGCCTCACTTTTTCGGTACACATTGCACCGGACTTACCCATTTGCTATCTGCAATAGGGTAGATCACACCTGCATCCAACCACTTTATTATCTCATTTTTCACCACCTCTTGCATTAGTGGGTTCAATCTCCGCTGATGATCAACACTTGGTTTACAATCAGTATCAAGCTAAATTTTGTGAGTGCAAAATGCCGGGAGGAATGCCCACTATTTCAGCGATAGTCCAACCTATATCTTTGATATGCCTTTTCAACACCTCAAGGAGAAATTTTACCTTCCATTCAAGCAAGTCAGTTGCAATGATCACCGATAAGGTGTTATTTTCCCCAAGAAAGCATATCGGAGATGGGAGGGAAGTACTTTCAACTCCAAATTTGGTGATTCTTCTATTGATGGCTTTGTGGGAGGACTTTCTCAAATTTTTAGATCAATGTCCAATGGAGTCTTTGAATATTCCCCCATGCCTGAAAGAGCAGCTACTACCTCTTCATTGCCTTGATTTTCGAATTCATCATAGTTAGCAAGCACGGCCTCAAGTGGTTCACTCATACACATTAAATGGCTCACACTAGCCACCGCCTCATCAATAACATCAACAGTAGAAACCACATGAATATCGCTTGGGTGTTTCATCGACTTACAAACATTAAAGGTTACTTCATCTTTGTTCACCCGTAACTTTAGTTCTCCGATTTCAACATCCACCAATGCTCTCGCGGATGCCAATAATGGTCTTCCCAAAATGATGGGAATTTCAACATCTATTTCACAATCGAGAATGAAAAAATCAGCTGGGAAAATGAATGTGTCAACCTTTACCAAGATGTCTTATAGTATCCCCATAGGATGTTTAATTGATCGGTCTGCCATCAAGAGTCTCATTGTTGTGGCTTTTGGTTCACCCAATCCAAGTTGTTTATTTATTGCATATGTCATTAGGTTGATGCGTGCTCCCAAATCTCATAGGGCTTTAGCAAATTGGAGCATGCCGATGGTGCAAGGGATGGTGAACTCTCCGGGATCTTCTTTCTTTTTAATCAGCTCCTTAGTCATAATTGCACTGCAACTGTGAGAAACTTTGATTGTTTCAAAATCCAAGCTCCTTTTTTTGTGACTAAATCCTTCATAAACTTGGCATAACCCGGCATCTTGAACAATGCCTCCACTAGAGGGAGATTAATCGATAATGTCTTGAACACCAATAAAAACTTTTTGAACTTCTCATCCTCATTTTTCTTCTTGAGACGTTAGGGAAATGGAGGGGATATTTTGGGTAAAGGTTGCACACTTTTTGGCATTGGATTGTGTTTCTCCACATCTTTTTGTGGCCTTTTGGCAATGCTTTGATGGATGGGTATTTCTTCTTCCTCCATACCTTTGTCTTCTTCGTGTATTTGAGCTTCTTCATTGCCCGTCACATCGCCTATCGCTACCTTTCCACTATGAGTAACCACAACCAGACCTCTATCATCCTCTTACATTGTCTTTTTTGGTTCCAATTGTGCTGAAAGCAAACTCAACTGACCTTCAAGTAGCTTGATTGCATCTTCGTGAGAGTTCACTTTATTGTTCAATGACGAAAAATCGGCTTTCATCCATTTAACAAATCACCTGAACCTTCAACTTTGTCAAGGATGCATGGCAACAAATCATTCATCTGGGGACTACTTACACTCCCTTTTGACTTTGGGCTCTCACCCGATTGAGTGTGGTCCTCTTTATGGTCATCCTCCTTTTTCCAATAATCACTTTGCTTAGCCCATTCTTTATAGTATCTTTTTTTCTCTTCCTCCTTGTGATAGTTCCAACCTTGATTCCCACCTCGCTGTAAATAGCGTGGGTAGAAACCCTCCTTGTATTTCTTGGAATTCCAACCTTAATTCTCCCCCGATTTTGAATAACCAGAGGAAGAACCCTCTTCAACTCTAAACACTTCATTTGGCTTTCTCGTATTCTCCAACATATGCTCTTGTAGTAGCTCCATTTGGTCCAACATCTTCTTGATGTTCTCATCCCTTTCTGTTTCCTTAACAAGTTGTTCTTGGGTCATTGTAAAACAAAAAGGAGAGACTTGATACTCTTGAGTGTACCAAGCTTGATTTATCTTCGTCATGTCATCAAGAAGAAATGAAACCACCTCAAATGATTGCAACATTATTCCCCCTCGAACCAATTGATGAGGCACTCCTTTATTAACCGAATCAAGACTCTGGTAAAAATATTGGAGTAGCAAATCGTTTGGTAGCCCGTCAGTTGGACATTGATGTAAGAGTTTCTTAAACCTCAACCACGTTTCATGGATGGGTTCACCTTCCAATCGCTTAAACCCTTGAATCTTATCCTTGAGTTTCATCATCCTCGACGGAAGGAAGAATCTTGCATTAAATACCGTGATAAGCTCATCCCACGACGTGATATAATTCTTTGGTAACTCGGCCAACCACATGCTAGCCTCTCATGTCAGAGATATAGGAAATAATCTGAGCTGGATTGATTCTTGTGGCATATTCTTGAATGAAAACGGGCTTCACACATCTATAAAATTCCTCACATGATCATGTGGATCTTCATGAGCCAACCCACCATAAAGTCCCTTCATTTGGAGGAGATGAAGAGGTGTACTCGTGAACTCAAATGTTGCATTCTCATCAACTGATGGTAGGCAAATTGCACCCATTTCACCCGATTGAGTTAAGTTGTATGCACTGTTAACATCCTTGATACCATCTCGGGGGCTGCTAGGCTACCATTCACCACTTCCTCACTCATTTTTACTTTTATTCAGTCCAACCAACACTAACAAAATGCAGTCTAAATTGATTCAATTACAACTGACAAATTCACAAGTCAAATTTTGATAAAATTCTATAAACAACACTACTCCCTGGCAGCGGCACCATTTTGATTAATGTTTCAAGGACACTTCATCCAATTCTAAGTGTTAACGATCGTTAGTCAGTATATAACCCAACCAATTGAGTTGGGGTCGATCACATAGAGAGTAGCTTTCTTTTGAATTCAAATATGAAAGTATGAAGGTGACCTTTGCAGCAGAATGAACACAACACAAATCTAACAATCAAATTTTAGGATGTTGTTACCAACCCACTTTGACAATCAACAAGGAATGATCGAATAACTAGAAAATACTTGGGGGATTGACTAACCAACAGCCAAATTCAACTTAATGGGTGTACATAATTACTAACAATGTTAATTTTTCATGGGTAGAATGGACTATAATTAAGTAAAGTTTTTCTCTCGAATAATTACCTTATTTCCGTTGAGTTCTCGCGAACCTCAACACTATCCATAAGATGACCAACCCACTTTATCATCAAATTCACTCTTTCGAGCTAGATACAAAGGATAAATCTTGAGTTTCACTTTCTCAAGCTGAAACGTAATGACCCACTACTAAGGATGACAAATTACAATGTTGGCTCTGTATTTCTTTCTCGAGCAAACACAAAACTCTAAACTATACCACACTATATATGCAATAATAAAGTTAAACCACAGTAATAATTCAGACCCACTTCAAATTAACACCAAAATTCACTAATTGATAACACCCATTTAGGCAAATGCAACAATTGGTCACATTGTCAAACCCCCAAGGGTAGGGTTTTAGCCAATCATAGTAAAAAGATGAAATTCAGTACTTGCCACATTTTCCATAGTTGGGTAAATGTAATTCGAAAGTTAAAATTCACTAAAATCTTCTCTATTACAAAACCCAAATGAAAAACCTTGCTAAAATCACTTCAAATCAACAATGGTAGTGTTTTTGCTCTCTATATTTTGTTCCTCACGTTTTCTGAATGCTTTCTCTCTCTTGAAAAAAGTAATTTATACAAGTCTGATGTGTGGCTTTTTGGGACCAATTGGCGAGGATAGTCGGGCATCGCCGATTGTTAGACGACTCGCCGATCGACCTTCGTCTCGCTTTCATTCGTCACATCTTCTTAGTCCAACCACTATAATTTTAGACGAGCCAGATCGAGATCACCGTCTCATTCCGTGATGCGCCGTTTTGCCTTTGAACTCGCCTATCAACACTTATCTAGATCTCCTTCAGTACTTTTGGCGACGAGGTCATCCTTCACCGATGCAATCGGTGACATGCCGAATGGAACTACTGCTCGACGAAGTTACTCCTAATCCAATATCAGAGTTCTGTAAATTTAGGCGATAGAAGAGCAACCTGGCGATTCGCTGAGTGATCTCAACGATTATTAGGCTTGTTTTCTCTCTTCTATTTTTCAGCTTGTGTTGTCCTTGTTGACCATTTCTGTCCTAGCATCATTCCTCAACCTATATATCTGAAAATCAAGGGTTTTACGTCAGTTATTGGCATAAATTGAGCATTTGAGGACACTAATTCTATGCAAACAAAGCCCTAAATGAGTCCAAATCTCGAACTCATTAGCGACCATAGTTGGAACATACTTAGACAATTGCGTGAATTTCAAAGCATACTCATTCACACTCATATCCCCTTGATGAAGGTTAATAAACTTAAGTACTTTTGCCACCCTCATCTCAAGGGGAAAGAACCTATCAAGAAAAGCAACCTTAAATTTCTCCCAATCAAGAGGCTCATCTACCGCCCTCTATTCCTTCCATTGGTTGAACCACACTTGAAAAACACCCTTAAGTTGATGAGCGACCAATTCTGCCTTTTCAACCGGCTTCACTCCCATGATCGTCAACACCTTATACATCTCATCAATGAACTTTCGAGGATCTTCCTTGACTTTAGTCCCATGAAATTCTGGAGGATTCATCCTAGTAAAGTCTCTAACTCTAGTTGCCGTCGTACCCATATTTGGGTTTACGGAGTAAAAATCCTCCTATTTTCTTGAGCCATCATAGCTTGGGCCGATACATGAAATTCGGCTTGAAACTCATCATTAGTCACTTGCTCGGCCAAAGGGTCGACCGGTACTTGGGGAACCTCTTGTATCACATTTTCATGAACATTCCTTTTCATGGGATTCCTTCATGGAGGAATATTCTGAAAATCATAAATAAGGGGTTAGGAGAGAAGGACACCTAGAGTTACACTCTATCGCACAACTTTAGAGTAATGAAAGAAGTGGAGTTTCCTAATCATCGTATAGCTTATTATTCATAAATGTGGAACGCTTCACACTCATGAACAAGACTTTGTTCGACATAGCTTATGAGACATCCTAGGACCTTTCTAAACCTTGTGCTCTAAATACCAAGCCTTTCACGATCCAAAGTACACTCTAGACGTGAGATGGCGTATAACACCCAGAGAGGCCCTAAACAAGAAACTTAGCATACACATACAAGATAATAGAATTGAAAGAGTTTAAAAAACAGTTTATACCATAAAAGAGCTTTTCAAATAAAGCGGAAGTCTAATAGTCTCAAAGCCGTCTATCACATAAAATCTCTAAAAAGTAATGACAATAAGAAACAAGGCTCGGTCCCCAGAACATTAGGACTCACCAATCTTAATTATGATCCCTAGCCACGAAGATGCAAAATAGGAGTGTCAGACCCTACATTAGTGAAATGATGTACAGAAGTATTGATGCTTATCGTGACCAAAGACACTAACCTATGGTTCGAGTGTCTACGATCGTCGATAGTATAGTAACCCAACTAAAGATTGGGGTCGTGTCCCAAGGGAGTGGTTTTGAGAATTGATAGAAAAATAAAATTTAGCTCAAATTAGTCGTAGCTAAAGACATTAACGATTAAAAACATAGTAAATTAAAGGGGGTGACACTAGAGTGTCAAATATCAAATGGGGGTTTTGTCACAAGTAGTAAAAATAGCAAAAATTAACAAGAAAATCAAGTATGGGGAAATGTTCTTGGGGTGTGACCGCAATACAAGTTGAGATAAACCGTTGGGTACATGCTTTCAATAGGAAATTTGCAAGATAATAGTGACTAGGCTAAGCTTTAGATGGAAATAAGTTCCTCTCGGGCAATTTACCCCGTTTCAAATGGGTTCCTCTCGGATACCCATTTCCCGCATGAAGACCAGCCTACGCCTTACCCCACTCATTCTCTCGATATGAGGTTAGGATATGGGACTAGGGCTCACCCTCTTGGGCTGAACCTCATGTCAACCCACTCTTTAGGCCATCAGTCTAGTGGTCTTGGTTTCGCGACCTCCCTCTCGGCCAAGCCTAAAACACATGGGTGGTTTTGTATTTGCAACTACGAACCCATTAAATTAAACCAAAACCACTAGGTGAAATAACCATTAAAATACATCTACTCTATCAGCAAGCAAGACCCAACAACAATATCAACACATATTTGCTAAATCACACCCCAAGAATGGGGGTTTTTAGCCACACATCAAGAATTAACAAAATACACCTTAAATGATACTAAAATCAAATGGGTATAAGAAATTAAACCTTGATTTAAGCAAAGGAAGAAGAATGGAGAAGACCGACTTCCAACTTGGGGAAGATGAAATCCTTCTTTCTTCAAGTCACCCACAAAATCCTCTCCAAACTTGAGAGAAAAATATCTAAAAAGTACTATTCTATTATTAAGAAATTAATAATGGTTCGGAACTCCTAATATTAATCAAAAGTTTAGTATTTATAGCCATAAAAAATTAGTGTTGGCGGATAGTTCGATGAGGTTAGTCGAGTCCGTCGAATGACTCGGTGACTCGCCCTTCTTCTGTCTCATAGACGTTTAGGGCTTGCCTTCAGCATCTTCACGTTCTGGACCATTGGGCGGTATAGTACTACTTCACGGAACTATTCGGTGAAGCGCCGACTGCTCCTTTCATCGCCTTTTTGATCCTCTTCCTTTAGGGCTTCGCATACTGGAACAAAGGGCGGAGATCCTTTCGGCGAATCACCAAAGGTGTTTGGCGATGCTCAGGCTTCACCTTCTTCGTTCTTTTCAGCCTTTTTGTTCCTTTTGCACCGAAGTGTCCAGGCTTCTACTAAAACTTCAAATACCTGAAACTTAAGAGTTTTCATCAGATATTTAGATTAAATAAGCAGTCGAGGACACTATTGCTATCAAAATAAAGCCCTAAATGAGTCCAATTTGTGGACTCATCAACACCCCCAACTTAAACTTTTGCTTGTGCTCAAGTAACTTAATTTTAGTCGTTCAAAAAGGGTGTCTCAAACAGTGCTACACTAGACTCAATCATGAGTACACACAACAAGACTCAATTTACTTATGCAAGGATCAATTGTGTACTCAAAGATTCAAGTTGTGACTCACCGTTACCAAAGTTTCTCAAGCTCGCAATACTTGCTACTTGTGCAAGTTCAAGTTCAACAAAAAATATCTAAATGCCCTCACATAAAGAATGATTCCATATCCACACACAGAGGTTAACCAATTCAAGATCCGAAATAAGATGCATCGTTCACACTCGAAAAGTGGAATATAATGCATGTTTTCACCCATAGGTTTGCCCTTATTTTCTGATCGACTTTCGATTCGGCTTATTCAAGATCAAAAAGGTCTTTCTAAGGCTTGTAATAGGGCTGAGTGCAAAGTTATGGTCATTTACTCTCAATGACTCTTTCCTCGTGAGTTGTGGTATTCTCAAGGCATTCCCTTCTATTCTTTTATCAATTCTTTTTCTAGTGCTTCTAAGTCACCTTTTTATTCACCTTCATGGATTGCTTGGAAACCCGATTTCTTTCGTACTTTATTCCACACATATATATATATATTTTTTCTTTTTTTAAAGAATGGTTTCCATCGTTCTGCAACACCATGGGTTAAGGGGGACTTTTCTTGCACTTCTTGACTTCTCCTTTTCCTTTTCACCACACCCCCAACTTAGGCTTTTGGCCTAAGTTGGCTATTCGCTAAACCACAACTTAAGAGGATTGTAGGTAGTGGTTCAAGTAAGGTCTAGGGTTCATCAAGGTTCTTCCAAAGAAAGGTAAGGTTCAAAGGGTGTTCAAAAGAGTTTCACATGCTCATGGGTAGGCTACAAAAGAGGTATATGTCAAATTTGGCTCACACTCTTTAAAGTTGCCTAAGATCATTTCGAGAGAACACGTTTATAAATCAATCAGACTAACAGGGTAAATTCTAGGTTTATTCATGCAAGTTTCAAAGCAAGCTAATCACACAAGGCATCGACACTAAAGTTGTCACGACCCGAGATCACCCCCTAGTCGTAACCGGCGTACTCGACCTCGAAGAGGTCTAATACAAGCCTCTTAGCATTCATTCATCGCATAGACACTAAAACCATAATGAATTTAAAACTTTCTTTACCAAGAAAACATTT